>VYZP01010462.1:31824-84674 GCA_013400635.1 Hypocryptadius cinnamomeus | reverse complement strand
TGCCGGAGGGCAGGGATGGATGGGAGATTGGGAATTCCTGGCTGGGCTGGAATTCCCAGAGCAGCTGTGGCTGCCCCTGGATGCCTGGCAGTGTCCAAGGCCAGGTTGGAGCAGCCTGGGACAGTGGGAGGTGTCCCTGCCATGGCAGGGGTGGGGATGGATGTGCTTTAAGGTGCCTTCCCACTCAAACCATTCCAGGATTCTGTGACACTGTGGAGATGTGTGTTCCTTCACTAAGCGTTTTTTGTCTTTATCCTGTGGATTTTACCCCAGATTGCTGGCTACAGGTGCGATATGCAGTGACTGTTGTTCCCTTGTCCCTTTGGGCTCCCACCGGGGCCGTTCCTGCTCCGGGTGGTGCCGGGTGCGGGTCTGGCTGAGCCGGGNATGTCCCTGCCATGGCAGGGGTGGGGATGGATGTGCTTTAAGGTGCCTTCCCACTCAAACCATTCCAGGATTCTGTGACACTGTGGAGATGTGTGTTCCTTCACTAAGCGTTTTTTGTCTTTATCCTGTGGATTTTACCCCAGATTTCTGGCTACAGGTGCGATATGCAGTGACTGTTGTTCCCTTGTCCCTTTGGGCTCCCACCGGGGCCGTTCCTGCTCCGGGTGGTGCCGGGTGCGGGTCTGGCTGAGCCGGGTGTCCCTGCCCGCTGTGCCCGCGCGTCACCCCGCAGGGTTTATGGAAATGTCCCGTGTCCCCGGGGCTGGCAGGCAGCCGGCTGGCGGTGTTCTTGCCTGCGGGCAGCCGGGCACAAAGGCGGCGGCAGCGCGGCCCCGCAGCTGTGCGGCACAGCTGCACCGTGTCCCCTGCCGCTCCTCTGTGCTTCCCGTGTCCCTGCTGCCGGCCGGACAGCGGCTCTGCAGCACTGCCCAGCCTCCCGCTGCTGCTGCTGCTCCCGGGGCCATCCCCGAGCCATGCCCCAGCAGTCCCGGATCCATCCCCGGGCGGTCCCGGATCCATCCCCGAGCGGTCCCGGGGCAATCCCCGAGCCATGCCCCAGCGGTCCCGGATCCATCCCCGAGCGGTCCCGGGGCAATCCCCGAGCCATGCCCCAGCGGTCCCGGATCCATCCCCGAGCGGTCCCGGGGCAATCCCCGAGCCATGCCCCAGCGGTCCCGGATCCATCCCCGAGCGGTCCCGGGGCAATCCCCGAGCCATGCCCCAGCGGTCCCGGATCCATCCCCGAGCGGTCCCGGGGCAATCCCCGAGCCATGCCCCAGCGGTCCCGGATCCATCCCCGAGCGGTCCCGGGGCAATCCCCGAGCCATGCCCCAGCGGTCCCGGATCCATCCCCGAGCGGTCCCGGGGCAATCCCCGAGCCATGCCCCAGCGGTCCCGGATCCATCCCCGAGCGGTCCCGGGGCAATCCCCGAGCCATGCCCCAGCGGTCCCGGATCCATCCCCGAGCGGTCCCGGGGCAATCCCCGAGCCATGCCCCAGCGGTCCCGGATCCATCCCCGAGCGGTCCCGGGGCAATCCCCGAGCCATGCCCCAGCGGTCCCGGATCCATCCCCGAGCGGTCCCGGGGCAATCCCCGAGCCATGCCCCAGCGGTCCCGGATCCATCCCCGAGCGGTCCCGGGGCAATCCCCGAGCCATGCCCCAGCGGTCCCGGATCCATCCCCGAGCGGTCCCGGGGCAATCCCCGAGCCATGCCCCAGCGGTCCCGGATCCATCCCCGAGCGGTCCCGGGGCAATCCCCGAGCCATGCCCCAGCGGTCCCGGATCCATCCCCGAGCGGTCCCGGGGCAATCCCCGAGCCATGCCCCAGCGGTCCCGGATCCATCCCCGAGCGGTCCCGGGGCAATCCCCGAGCCATGCCCCAGCGGTCCCGGATCCATCCCCGAGCGGTCCCGGGGCAATCCCCGAGCCATGCCCCAGCGGTCCCGGATCCATCCCCGAGCGGTCCCGGGGCAATCCCCGAGCCATGCCCCAGCGGTCCCGGATCCATCCCCGAGCGGTCCCGGGGCAATCCCCGAGCCATGCCCCAGCGGTCCCGGATCCATCCCCGAGCGGTCCCGGGGCAATCCCCGAGCCATGCCCCAGCGGTCCCGGATCCATCCCCGAGCGGTCCCGGGGCAATCCCCGAGCCATGCCCCAGCGGTCCCGGATCCATCCCCGAGCGGTCCCGGGGCAATCCCCGAGCCATGCCCCAGCGGTCCCGGATCCATCCCCGAGCGGTCCCGGGGCAATCCCCGAGCCATGCCCCAGCGGTCCCGGATCCATCCCCGAGCGGTCCCGGGGCAATCCCCGAGCCATGCCCCAGCGGTCCCGGATCCATCCCCGAGCGGTCCCGGGGCAATCCCCGAGCCATGCCCCAGCGGTCCCGGATCCATCCCCGAGCGGTCCCGGGGCAATCCCCGAGCCANTCAGAGAATGAAAGTGATTTTTGCCTTTTAGGGAAATCCCAGAAATATAAAACCTGAGTATTCCTGCTACTTATTATTTTCATATCGCTACTTTTTTTTTTTTTTCCCCCATGTAGTTTTCTATAAACAGAGTCCTGATAATCTAAACATCGTGGTGTTCTTTCTGAGTGACGAGGGACACTGCAGAGTACTGGAAATCACCATTTCCAGTACTATGGTACTACTGCCAAGAGCAGGACACGGTAATAATGAGTATAAAATACTATATTGGTAGTATTTTATACTCATTATAAAGAATCTTCCCCTGTGCGTGCCAAGACTTGTGTCTTCTCTTGACTTTCACTGATGATGGCTGGGTCTCAGATCCTCCTCTGTTCAAGGTGATCCCGAGAATGTGTTAAAAGTCTCTTTTGCTCCAACCCAGCCATTAAAGAAGGAGTCAGAAGTCTTCGGCTCACGGTCTCAAGGCTGTTTATTATCTTTTATCTAAAATATTTTCTCTCAGACCCACAGAGTTCTGTCTAGCAGGTCTGTCCAAGGCACACTCCCCGCCTTCGGGGCTGGTGTTGTCCTTTATACTACAAACTACGTGTACTTTATTTATGTTTATTTTCCAATAGCTATCACCTATGTTAGACTGTCTACTTCTATTCTAAACCAATCTAAAAGTGCCAACATCACCCAGAACATGGAGGTCAGAAAGGAGAAAGAAGGACAGGGAATGCCCAAATTCCTCCATCTTGGGACTCCAAACCCCCGTTCTAAAAACCCCAAAATTCTACTTTCCACCCTGTGACAACTACTGTTATGCTACTTAAATGTGACTTGTAATTCTTCATATAAGGTTGGTAATTTGCTCCGTGGGTTGAGATCGAATTCCCAAGTGTCTCTGGCTTCCTGCCAGGATCTCCGAGCCCCTGCCAGGGGCACAAGCCCTCCAGGGCACCCAGAGGGATGTCCTGGGTTCCGACAGCTGGGGAGCAGGAGTCCCTTTGGGCTGCTGGGGTACAGAGTGTGGAGCTGTGCAGGTTTGTTGTGTGCTCAGAGGTGTGACAGGCGCAGGCTGGGGCCGGATCCAGGCAGGTCACTCCCTGGAACCAGGCTCCTTGTTTGTGTCCCGTGTGTTTTTACCCTATTTTCCTGCTCTAAGCAGACTTCCAGAGGCGTGCTGGAGCGGGCTGTGCTGGTTTGGGAGGTGCAGCCCCCTGCTCGGGCCCAGCAGACACTGTCCCTTTGTCCCCAGGGGCACCGCGTTGGCGTTCCCGTCCCGCTGCAGCGGTGGCAGCGCCACAATGTGTCACTTGTGCGCCCTGTGACTCAGTGTCACCCGCCAGGCCAGGCTGGGCCCACCCTGGCGTGTGCCCGTGCCACCCCCGTGTGCCCTGGCGGGGAGGGAGCCGGCCCAGCTGCCAGGGGAGCTGCCTGGCGCTGCTTGGGGGGCAGTCCCGTGGCACAGCTGGTCCCAAACTGCCCAGCGGCAGGAGCTGGGCCCCTGTGGGTCTCCTTGTCCTGATGAAATAGGATTGGGGATGCACTTGGCTCCCACAGAGCCCCTGGAGGGGAGCAGGAGGTGCCAGTGGGGACCCTTGGCCTGGGGTGTTGACCACTGTCCTTATGGCCCCATCCCTGCGTCCCCATGGCCCCACAGCCCCATCCCTGCGTCCCCATGGCCCCACAGCCCCATCCCTGCGTCCCCATGGCCCCACAGCCCCATCCCTGCGTCCCCATGGCCCCACAGCCCCATCCCTGCGTCCCCATGGCCCCACAGCCCCATCCCTGCGTCCCCATGGCCCCACAGCCCCATCCCTGCGTCCCCATGGCCCCACAGCCCCATCCCTGCGTCCCCATGGCCCCACAGCCCCATCCCTGCGTCCCCATGGCCCCACAGCCCCATCCCTGCGTCCCCATGGCCCCACAGCCCCATCCCTGCGTCCCCATGGCCCCACAGCCCCATCCCTGCGTCCCCATGGCCCCACAGCCCCATCCCTGCGTCCCCATGGCCCCACAGCCCCATCCCTGCGTCCCCATGGCCCCACAGCCCCATCCCTGCGTCCCCATGGCCCCACAGCCCCATCCCTGCGTCCCCATGGCCCCACAGCCCCATCCCTGCGTCCCCATGGCCCCACAGCCCCATCCCTGCGTCCCCATGGCCCCACAGTCCCATCCCTGCGTCCCCATGGCCCCACAGCCCCATCCCTGCGTCCCCATGGCCCCACAGCTCCATCCCTCTGTCCCCATGGTCCCATTCCTGTGTCCCCATGAACTCATGGCCCCATTGCCATCCTGGTGTCCCCATGAACCTGTCCCCACAGCCCTATCCCTGTGTCCCCATAAACCCATGGCCCCATCCCTGTGTCCCCATAGCCCTACCCTTGTGTCCCCATGGATCCATGGCCCCTTTCCTGTGTCCCCATGAACCCGTGGCCCCGTCCCCACAGCCCCATCCCCACCCCGCTGCTCCCTCCCAGGCTCCGCCATCGCCGCTGCCATGGAGAGATCCCCGTCACCGAGGGACTGCAGGATAGAAATCCCAAAGGTTAATCTATCCATTATTATAAATATTTATAAATGGGTTGGATAAATCATACTGTGTAATTATCTACCTAACTAGTCAAGCCATTAGGACATTAAATAGCACAAATCAGAACTCATTTGGTTCATCATGAGGCTGATATTGTTATGAAACAGCTGAGCAGTGCTGTGAACCTTCCAGGGCTTTCAGGCCAGGCAACTTCAGTTGTGAGGGGTGGTGGGCCTGGAAAACCAAGGGGGTTTGGTTAAAAACTGACTATCTGCAACAGGCACTGAAAGGTTTTGTCAGCATTGAGTCAAATGTGAACTGACCAACAAAACTGAAATATGGTGTTGGAACTTCTACATCCTCTGTTGGAAGTGTTTTATTTCTGCTGCTCACACAAAGTGCAGCCAGCTTTACTTGATGCTGTTGGTGGTGATGGATTGATTTTGGGACAGGCAGCACCTTGTTTTGCCTCAAAGGCTTTTGGGGCTGTCCCAGCCAATTGCAGACACTGTCCCTAACGAGAGTTTCCCCTGTGTGCCTTCAATGTGGCCAATTCCTGAACTCTTATGGGATTCTCCAGCTATTCCTTTAATGCTCCTAAAAACACATGGGTAACACCCAGCTGTGTGCCTTGTGCTGCTGTGAGTGGCTTTTGGCCCATGATTTCAGCATTCCTGGCACTGTAAGGAGCCTTCTTTCCAACCTCATCCAGCCTTCTTGTCAGTGTCCTCCTGGGTGCCTTCCAGTTCAGGATATTCTCTGCTCTCCTCTGCCCTCTCCATTCCAAGGAGGAAGAGGAAATGCTGGCATTTGATGGCATTTGTTGGTGTTGTGCAGCTGAAGGAGAAGCCCTGGGCCTGCCCTTCAAACTGAGCTGTGGTTGGGCTTTTACGTTTCACACAACTCCTGGCAAGAAAAACAATTCAAAACCAGAAACCCCAAATAAAACAGGAGGATGATTGCGGGTTTTGGAATTACCCAAAGCACCACAGCTCAGGTCTCGTGGATCTGTAAGTTGGGGATGAGGTAGGAGTTGGATTGCTGGGGATGGATTCACGGATGTGGCAGAGAAGAGCCTGTGACAGGAAGGTGTGGAAGTGATGCTGGAGAGGATGAGCAGGATTCCTCAGTGGGAGTCATCGGACACTTTATCTTGTCTATTAAAAGAGAAAACTCTTTATGGTGTTCCCACTCAAAGCTGATTTTTGCAAACGAACAAATTTTGGGTTTTTTCAGACCAAGCTGAAATTTCCTCACTCCTGGCTCAACTGAATGGTGGGAACCCCTGGATTTGGAGTGTCCCTGGCAGGATGTGTGCTGTTCCTGAGTTCCGTGTGTTTGTGGCTGCTCCTGTGCAGAGCAGGGATGTGAGGTGTCCATGGCACTGAGCCTGTCCAGCCCTCATGGGGCACAGACAGCCCCGGGGTGGCTCAGACAGCCCCGGGGTGACAGGGAGGTGCAGGAGGAGGATGCTGCTGCCGTGTTTGCAGAGTTCCCCTCCCCGAGAGTGCCCTTTAAACTCCTGCTTGGCGCAGTCTGGGGCCAAGGCTGGGATTGGCAGTGCAGGCACCCAGTGCAGGAGCAGCCTGGGGGTACCAGCAGCTGACACCCCCCAGGCAATGAGCTCCAGGCCGAGATCTGAGCCAGCAGCTCGGGGGTGCAGCGCCGAGCTCGCTCGTGGGGCTCGGGTTGCTGCTTTCTGTGTACAAATTGGAGAGACGGCTCTGCTCTGACATTTAAATAACAGCGATGAAAAGTAGGCAGGAACTCCTCGGGAGTGTGCTCTGCTCCTGGTGGCTGCATGCAGCTCCCACCGGCACTGCCGGGGGTTCTGCAGATGTAGCTGAGGAAGAAAAAACCTTTTGCATTGCATAACCAGCCTGGATTTCTCTGGAGACCGGCGGCTCCTGAAGCAGTTGGCAGAAACTGCTGCATTTCAGAAGTTGTTTGTTTTACCTGCACATCAAACTCCAACTTATATTTTTATTCCCCTGGTATATTGCACATCCTGCTTCCGGGAAAAAGCTGCCTCCACATTCCAGTTAAATTGTGTTTCACTCTGTGCCTAAATACATTTAGTGAGATGAGATTCAAACAATTAAATATGTCTTCCATGATTTTCCCTCTGTTCGTCCAGTAGCCTAATAATTATCCCAACTGTTTTAATATGACTTGCACGGTGTTGTCAATTTATTTAGTTGGAATTAGTTTTCTATTTCTTCTTGTAAGTGTTGCCTGTTTACTTAACAATATTTGGCTTTGCCTAATGATATGTACAGAAGACAGGGCTAAGTGGAACATCAGCTGTTTACATCAGCTCCAACAATTAATGCATGTTAATTTTTAATTACAGTGATTGTACTGGAGGCAGAATGTATGTTTTCTCACAGAACAGATGTAGCAGTCAGCTTTGCTGGGGAGCAGGCAGATCGATGGGCTGGGGCTGCTGCCAGCCCTGGCCTGCGCTGCTGGACCCCGTCCCCAGGAGCCACCGCAGAGCTCCAGGTCCTCACCCACAGGTGGGACAGCTCCGGGCTCCTCGGGGGTTCCTTCCCCCAGCAGGCTCACCCAGACCCCCACCCATCCCAGGGGGTTCTGTCTGTGCCCCAGAGGGGCTGCGAGGGGCCTGCAGGGCAGCGGAGAGCTCAGTTTGGGGGGGATTTCTGGAGACCCTCAGTGGGCAGCAGCAGGAGGTGGTGGCATTCCTGTCTGGGGAGGCTGTGCCCATCAGCACAACCAGGGCTGTGTTTCTTGGGCACAAATGTGTTGGGGGTTTTATTGTGGCTGTGAAGGGCAGAAGCTGTGGGCTAACAGGAGTCAGGGTGTGGCAGGTCCTGGGGAACGATGGGGGCGAGACCCCAGAGCAGCTGGGGAGGCTCAGGCTCACAGAATCCCAGATCACTGAGCTTCACCCAGGTGCCTTCACATCCTCAGCTGTTTCATTTCCTTGTGTCAGGTTGTTTTTGCCTCCAGCACAATTGAAGTTCTCACCAGGCAAATCCTGATAAAAATAAACTTATCAGAATTAAATATTTTAAGCAGAAAGCTGGTGTAATTCCAGGGTGGTGTAGGGAAATAAGAACCAGAATTAAAATATGTCTCCCCTAACTGGTGTTAAAGCAATTTCCATCAGCAGAGCTGAGTTGCCAGACTGAACTTAATGTTGATCCTTTTGCACAACATCTTCACCCCCATGTGCACTCTGGCATCTGTTGGGGATCTCAGCAGGTATTAAAGAATTTAAAGAGTACAAATACTGCAGGTAACAGACTTCTCATGTACAAACCACAGTATTCATCACAAAGCCACCTCATAAGCCATAAAAATGAATCATGGTCCTCTCACAAGACATTATGAGCCAGTTTATCCTGGCTGTGAGGAGAACCTGCAGGGTCTGGTGTCTCTCATGGGCCCCACACACCAGCAGTTATTGGGGAAAAGGGAAAAGCCCAGGGAAGGCTCCAAAGGCAGAGAAGGGTTGGGTGGGTGGGTGCTGTGAGGGACGTGAGGGCCTGGCCCAGGTTCCCAGAGGAGCTGTGGGGTTTGTGCCCGTGTACAGGTGGAATAATCCTGGAGCCCATGGCAGCTGCAGGACACAATTCCCTGGAGAAATCCCCCATTCCTGGCAACACTGGAGAGCCTTGCTCCCTGTCCCAGCAGCGAGAGGTTAATGGGAGCAAGGTGCTCTGATGTTATCTCTGGTAGGGAAAGGACACTGAGGAGTTGATTTCCTTATCTACCTGGGAGCCCAGCGGTGCTCAGTGCCTGGCAGTGCTCTGCGCTTCCTGGCTCCCTCCCTCCTCCCTGCTTCCCCTTTTCCCGGCTCTGGCAGGGCTCAGAGGTGGTGCTGGGCTCACACATTCCCCGGCTGGGAAGGAAAACGCTGAAGTGCTCAGAGCTGCTGGGCAGCATCACTCACGGGAGGCAATCCCTCCCTTCCCTCCCATCCCCTGATGGGTGCCTGACGCAGGGCAGAGTGCTCCGGGCACTAATTGCACTAATTGCACTAATTGGTGTTCCTGCAGTGCTGAGGGTGCAGTGGGGTGCTTTTCATGTCCCTGCCAGGCTGTGGCTCTCTGGGTTTGGGGTTCCCATTCCCTGCGGCCGGGGCACGGAGGGACCAGCACCGGCACCCCCGGCTGGGCTCCTGTGCTGCAGCATGCACAGAGGAACAGCAGGACAGCAAATGGAAATATTCTCCAAAGAGTGCCTTTGAGGCCCGGGGCTTTTCAGCCTGCAGCTGTTCGGTGCCTCGCTGGCTCTTTTCAGGACCCCTGGTTCCCTGCTACAGCTGCTCCGTGCTGGGCTGTGATGCCCCAGCCCTTCCCATCTCTCTGGGCAAACCTGCATGCTGGGAAATAACCTTTAACATAAAATCATAAATCTTAGGGTGTTTTATAACCCCCAAAATATTTGGGGGTTTTATAGCCCCAGCTCCCCGTGCCTGCAGTTCCTTTATGTGCTGCAGTTTTGTGCACAGCTGTGGGTTAATAGTTACTAAAAATAATTCTTTCCTGGTGTGCATTCTTTCCCAAATTTTATCTCAGCCTTTCTGAACTTCACTTCCCAGATGTTTTACCTGTTCCATCCTGACCCAAAGAGCTGTGCAGGACTGGGTCCCCCAGGGATGGTGATGCTTCCCAGAGGGGATCTGCTGCTCCCCTTCCCTGCCCTTGGAGCTGGATCAGCAAAGCTCCGCTCTCTGAGGGGTGGGCAGAGGTGCTCAGTGTTTGAAAATGGCTCTTCATTACAGACAGCAGCATCCCTTCAGCCAGGGCAGGGGGAAGTGCACCCGGGGCAGGTTGGTGGCCCAGCCAGGTCCCACGTTCTCCACCATTCCCCTTTTCCCTGTGCTCGGTGTCAGGGATCCCATTCCCTGTGCGAGGCGTTGAAATGGCCCCTGAAGCAATGACTGGGAGCAGAAGTGAGGGATCATTCCTTGTGCTCAGGGAAATCCTCCCCACACCCCCTGTGCTCCAGGATGGAGCAGCCACTTGGACTTTTGGTACCTTTGGATTCCCCATCACAAGAGGAGCATTATTCATTGTGTTTTTAAATAAAACCCAAATTGTGTGAACGTTTACAAGAGAGATGATGCCTTTTTGCTCTTTATGGCAAAACATTGCTCTAAACCTTTTTTTTTTCCTTCTTTTTTGTGGACTTCTTTCAAAGTTATTATTTCTAAGCGCCTGTTTTCATTCTTGACTTATATGAGCTCAGGCATAGAGATGAGACTGGAATGATTAAGGTTTCCTCTCCAGCACAGGAGTAGTTTGCATGTCTGGTATCTGGGCTTTTTAAATGGTTCTGGGGAATGAGGGACACACAAAATCACTTTGGGGTGGGTTGTTGGTTTTTCTTTTTTTTTTTTTTAAGCAAAGGAACAGTATCTAAAATTAGTGTCCTATAATCTATATTTCAGAAAGACAGCAAATATATTAGTCCAGGGGGAATGCATCATTTTAAATGAAAAATCGATAAATAACAGCATTTGGTGGGTTTTTAATGTTAAAATATGTTCCTTTTTAATTAGTCATTATATGTATTGATTGATGCTTACTGTACTTGTGATGCCTTTCCTTCAGGGCTTTGTGTATTTCATAGATTGGGAGATGTAAAAATACTTTAAATCAAAGCAGTAAAATAAGCGTAGTTAGAGGGAGAACACGGGGGTTTTTTCTTCATTTACATTCATTACATATTATGAGTTTAATTACCTCCCTCAAATAATCCCAGGCTGAGGGGATGATGCTGGAGAAGGCGTACTTCCATGATGATTTTATTGATTGTGACTGATGGATGGCATCAACATTTCATAGTGAAGAATCATGGTTTTGTTACATCAGGAAAATTAAATTGGGAGAGTTATTTTCTTTCCCAGTGATAGTGGCAGTTAGAATATTTCACCTGTAATGAGATGTGTGCGTTATGTGCCATAGTGAACCACTGCTGAGCCATTAAATATATGTAAATGAAGAGAAACACAAGAGAGCCTGGGCATAATAACGTGCAGAACAGAGAAATGGATCCTGGAAAGTGATTAATTTATTTGATGATGCCTCAAGTGAGGAATTTTAGGTCACAAATGAAGTGACAGAATGACAAATTACCATTTTAAAGAATTTACTGGGCATCATTACTGAACAATTGTCAGGTAGTTTATGGTGGCTGAGAAGATGGTATAAATATAGATCTTTTCCTTATCTGAGATGAATTATTAATCACCTTTTTAAAAATCTTTGTGAGTGATGGTTGGCTGTCTGATTGGAAATAATGTGTTCTACAATTTTAACTAAATTCTAATATGATGTGTAACAGGAATCTTTACAATTAAAGTCTCAGCGGAGAGTGGTAGGAGGTTTACAGTCAATTGCAGTTTTAATGTGATGAAAGAGGAGGAATTCTCCAGCATATTTCAATAGGTTTCCTTAGGTATATTATCCCTGCTGTGATGTTATTCAAATGTTTACAGTTTATTTTCCTTTGAAAAATGACATTCAGATACTCAGATTGTTTTCCTGGGTTTATTAGTTAATGAAAATGAAATTCTGGTAATTACTCCGTTTGTGCTGCCTGCCATGTTATCGGGGGCAGTGAGGGGCTTTGGCAGGCGGCTGGGAGCGCAGCTGCCTGTGTCTTGTGGGGCTTTGTGGGCACCATGTCCCTTTCCTGGCAGCGGTGGCAGTGTCCCTTTCCTGGTGGTGGTGGCCGTGTCTGTTTCCTGGCGATGGCAGTGTCCGTTTCCATGAGTGCCGTGTCCCTTTCCTGGTGATGGCAGTGTCCCTTTCCCTGGGCACTGTGTCCCTTTCCTGGTGATGGCAGTGTCCCTTTCCCTGGGCACCGTGTCCCTTTCCTGATGATGGCCACTGTGTCCCTTTCCATGGCCACTGTGTCCCTTTCCTGGTGACGGCCATGTCCCTTTCCATGGCCACTGTGTCCCTTTCCTGGCGGAGGCCATGTCCCTTTCCCTTTCCTGGCGGTGGCCGTGTCCCTTTCCCTTCCCTGTCAGAGGCTGTGTCCCTTTCCTGGCGGTGGCCGTGTCCCTTTCCTGGCGGTGGCCGTGTCCCTTTCCCTTCCCTGTCAGAGGCTGTGTCCCTTTCCTGGCGGTGGCTCCATGCGGGAGCGCGCACAGGGCCCAGGCGGGGCTGGAGTTACTCCAGGACCTTCCGAGTGCTGCTCCAGGCGCATCCGCGTGTCGGAGGAGGAATCCTCTTCCCTGTGCCTCGGAGCAGGCCCGGGGTCCCTGCTGGGGAATTTCTTGAGGCTGGAAATGTTCCTGAGGGTTTGGAATGCTGTGTGTGCGCTCTTTATTGCTTCCTGGGGATTTGGGGGGTTTCCCCTTTAGTGGTGCACAGCTATAAATAGTTGGATATTCCCACGCACGCTTTGAGGGGACAGCAGGCACTCACCCAAGTGCCCAAAAAGGGGATTTCCTCTCCATTTCTCAATAGAATTTATTAATCCATTTGCTTCTCACACTGCTAAAATTCCATGTTTTTCTGACCACCCTTTGAATTCAAAAGTACCAAATGAATCAGGATAAATAGAACTGCACCATCATTAAGAATAAGATTTTTTCATTAAAATTATTTAAAACTAATTAAAATTTTAAAAATTAATTTTTTCCCAATATTATTAGTCAATTTACTGACGGATTTGTAAAAATCCCCTGCTCTGGTGGGGTTCCACCAGTGCGTAGTTGTGGAATTCTGGGCCTCAACTCCTGTTTTGGGGGCTGTGTTCAGCTTAGAAAGGGGAGTAGGTGCCCAGAAGGTGGATGCAGGGCTGGAAGCACCCCTGGAATCTTCCTGGAAAATCTCTGGTTAAGCCCTGTCCTTTTGGAGGCAATTTCCTTTTCATTTTATAATTTTATACTAAACTTTCAAAATTTTGATTTCCTTCTCTGCACATTGAAAAAGTAGCTCTAGAATGAAAAAAAGAAATAAAATTAAGGCATGTCGACTTTTGCTATCACTATTTTGCATTGCCAAAGGGGGAGTAAATCCAAGGGAATTTATTTGGACCCACTTGTGAAGGTTTTCTTGGGGTTTTTCTCCCTGGCAGGGGTTTGACACTCAGCTGCCTTGCTCTTCCTGCGCTGGGCTCTTGGAGCTGATTCCCTGCTCCTGCCGTGGTGGTGCTTCCCTGGAACTGCGAGTTTGGCAGGAAAAGAAGCGGCCCTAAGCTTCAAGAGGAAACACAGGTGATGAGGCTGCTGGATTTCAGTTTGTGTGGAAAGTCAGTGCACAGTTCCCCCTCCTGCTGTGTCCTGTGCTCATCCCGAGCTCACCTGCCCGGAGTCAGAGCGTTGCCAGGACTCAGCTCCGTGCCTGTTTACCCCTGGAGCTGAGACAGGGGTGGGTGTCCGTCCTTCCCTGTGCCCAGGGTTTGTCTCAGCTGCAGCAGAGCCCGTTCCAGCGACAAATGGGAGCGTTTCCCAGGGCCCTGCTCCGAGCCTGGCAGCTGGAACTGCTAATTACTTGTCTGGGGGGAGAGCAGAGCCCCCAGGGACCCCCACACGGGGTCACAGCGAGGAATTCTTTCCCTCCCGTGCGTTTCTGGATTGCTCCCTCCGGCTGCTCAGGTGGGTGAGGAGAAGAGAGACCTTTCTGTGTGCTCCCTCATCGTGGCAGTAAATAAAGGAGCAGCCCAGCTGCCTTGGGTTCCAGGCTGGCTGGGGCAGAAAATGGGTGGAAACCAACCTGGGTTTTTCACTTGCAACAGCAGTTCCTGAGGAACTGACATTTTGAGGAAGAGGTTTCACTTCTGAGGAGATGAAAATCTGGTTTTTCCCTTCATGCTTGCAGATCCCTTTGAAAGGGGAGGGCAGACCTGGAACTGGAAAATCCGCAGGCTGTTCCAGAGCCTCCTCCCAGAGCAGGATTTATTGAGGGGTGAGCTGCAGCCCCGCTCAGCAGAGGGCTGGCCTTGCCCCACTGGGGCTGCTTTTGTCTCTCGAGGTTTTGCTGCCATCAGGGTGAATCCAGTTCCTAAATCCTGGGGTAAGAGCACGGGACTGGCACCTCTGCTTCCCTTGGGATGGCCCCACACCTGTGGCTGTGGGGGCAGCAAAGTGTTTTTAACTTCTCTGTGTGGCTCTCATGGGGATTGTTGTTATCAATTCCCCTTCATTGTTCCTCTGGGGTAGAAGAAGGTCCGTGATGGATGCAGAGCTGGTGGAGATCCAATAAAATACAGAACCATCCTAGTCCACAAATTCTGAGCTCCTAACTCGGTGAGACTCGAATCTGACAAGCTCCCAATTACACATCCCATAGAAAATGTAATACTGAATAAAACCCACTCTCTGCCCTATAATCCTGACTGGACAGAGTCTTTTAGGAGGAGGTAAAAATGAGGAAGTGTAGAAACACTTGTGGTGCAAAACAGGAGACAGGACTCCAATTTCTTCTTTGCTGCTGCAGAATGAGGCATTTTCCCTCAAACTCAGAAAGGAACAAATTTGGAGCCCCCTACACAGGAGCAGCTTTTCCCAGGGTTTTTTCCATGGAAAAGCTGGCAGCCTGTGAATGGAAGAGGTTTATTCTGCTCCAGCAGAATTCCAGGAGTGCCTGGAGCTGCTGCAGAATTGTGGCTCCATTTCACTCTCCTCTTTCTGTCAGATGATCTGCTTTGTTTTCCACAATTTCTTTTATTCTTCAAAATGTTCTGTAGCAGTGTTAGATTTCTGATACGTGACACTGTGTTAATTTGTGGTTTTTTCTCTGTAGGGAAGCCTTGATGAGAAATTATTGCAATTTGTGAAAGCTTTATTTGTGCTGCTGATGACTCAAAAGTTAGAAATGCTGCTCTGCTGTGATTACTGGCCTTAAAAAAATGACACAAATGAAAGTGGGACTTTTTGATTCCAGCAGAAGGACTTTGTTTGAGGCAGAGAATAGAAGTATTTTTTATCATTAGCTTTCACTCATTTCAGAGGAGCTGGGCTGGTTAATAACTTTAAATGACACAATGAATCTGAAATATTAATCCACTTAGTGCTCTTCTAAGGACATGGAAAAGCAAATGCCAAGCAAGAAGCCCTGGGAGCTTTGGGAAAGGAGGGAGTTAAAAATACAGAACTGGGGACAGAGGAAATAGACAAACACAGTGTATTTTCTTTACCTGAATATCCTGGGAAGCTGGGGCCAAAAGGAATCCACATGCTGTCTGCAGGAAATGCTCAGGTGGGAAGGGAAGGGGTTGGCTGGGACACAAGGATGATTCCAAAGCAGGATCCCCATCCCAGATCCCTGGATGGGGCCTTTTGGGAAGGCCACAGAAAAGTAGAGACCGAGGGGGAAAGTGCTGGAAGTTTCTCTTTACAGTTTACTTTTTTTTTTTTCTTTTTTTAAAGGAGTCTCAAAATGAATCTGGGAAAATTAGAAGGGGAATTTACATGGTATTTGAGGGATTTCCTTGGTTTTACAAATATTTTATCTTTTCTATTAAAAAAACCATTAGGAGGTGTGAAAGGAAGGCGAGAAAAGGTCAGGCTGTGCTCTCGTTTGCTCTGGTCTAAGTCCAGAGCAACGCCTTTAATATCAGAGCAGCCGCTCTGGATTTGTGGGACCCGCACAGCCAGGCCTGATGCTCTGCAGCCTGGAAACACTCAGGGTGCCTGGACTCAGCTTCTCTGCAGCTGCTGCGCTGCCTGGGCAAGGAGAGGCTGTGAAACACCTCAGAGCTGGGCAGGTTTGGGACACAGGGAGGGTGAACAGCCTGGATTTCAGGTGGGGCACGGCTCAGGCTTGGTGGGGTTGGATGGAGCCAGGAATAAACTTGGTTTGGGGTGTCTGTGGGGATCATGGAAACACAGAATGGCCTGGGGTGGAGGCGTCCTGAAAGGGCATTCCTTCCCACCCCATCCATGGGCAGGGCCACCTGGGACAGTGTCCTCACCAGTGCCACTTGGGGGGCTGCTAAATGAAAAATAGGCAACCCTGGGAAAACAGGATCAGGGAAAAAACTGACTCTTGGGTGCCGTTTAAAATTTTAATTTATTTTTAATGAATTGCCCTTGAGTTGCTAGCGTTACACCTTGTCAGACAGACCCACTGAGCCCAGGTGCTGCAGAGCCCCTGGGGCATGGTGGTGTCAATATCTGGGGGTGTTTTGGATACAGGCAGGCAGCACACCCCGAGGCTGAACTGGCTCCAGCAGCAGCTCACCCACTCTGGCAGGAATCCCAGGGGCCACAGTGTCCCAGGAGAGGAGAAAAGGGGGAAGAGCAGCAGGAACTGGTGCAAACTGGGCAAGGCAGAGGGTCTGGGAGCCCACACTGGGCTGGGCACAGCAGCCTCTGTTTTCTGCTCTCCCTTCCCTCTGCCTGCTTTTCCCTGCCCTGAGCTTACATTTTTAAGGAGTATTACTTCTCTGGAGCAACAGGAATTCAGTTGGTGCATCAGTGGTGTCTCTGAAACTTGTGATGTGCAGTTGGTGTTATCTCTGTGCATATCAGACAGAGGAACTGGCAGACCCCTGCCTTGGTTTGTTTGGTTTTAGGGGCATGGAAGTTACACTTGGGCTGGGCCTTTCTGTGGGCTTGATTTGTGGGGAGTTTTTGTTCATTGGGGTTTTTTTGGTTTTTGGGATTTTTTTTGTTTGTTTGTTTGGGTTTTTAGTTTGGTTGATGTTTTTTTTGTCATTGTTCTTTTTTGTTTCGTTTTATTTTTTTAAATCTGGGGTTGTATTTAGCAATATCTGGTCCAAGACACAGAAGCAGAAGGCCTGTGAGTGACCATGTGTGGCCTCACACTTTAAAAAGTATAAAATATTGGGTTTCTAAGTAGATTTTCCAAATGCAGTCGAGTTTTTCTCTTTGCCAGATGTTCAGGGTTGAGTGAGTGGCACTGGTGGCATTCCCAGCCTCCAGCTGCAGAGCTGAGGATGTCTCTGGATGGTTCCCTGTTCTCCCTTCCTCATGCTCCCATTTCCTCCCCTCAGTCCCATATCCTTGCAATGTTTTTCTGTGTTTCCCAGCTGAATGAGTGTCCCTGGTGTTTTCAGTGGCACCAGGTGACATCAATTACACCGTGGTGCAGTATTTTACCGCTGTCACCTGTTTTTGGGTTGTGATGGGGGCCTGAGGAAGAGCATGGTGGAAATGCAGTAATGTCTTGGATGAGTTTTTTTGGCAATCCCAAACTAACTTGTGTTGGAAAGGACCTTAAATCCCTCCCAGTGCCACCCCTGCCATGGCAGGGACACCTCCCACTGTCCTAGGACTGGAGCAGCCCCAGTTTCCTGACTCAGCCCTGGAGCTGCTGAGTGCAGGTGTTGGGAGAGGGAGAGCTGCCTTTACCAGGGCACTTATGCAAATGACAGCAAAGAACAGGACAATAAATAAAAGCATTTATTTTTCCTCTTGCCCAGGCCATGCTGGGGAAAGGTGTGAGCCCAGAGTTCTGGAAATAGAATTTGCAAAGGTCAAAGATTGCTCACAGAATTCATAAATGCCCCTGCTTAACGCAACTGCCCAATTGCTCTTCATGAGTAACTTACCAAACACTTCTCATCTTGTGTCAGACAAACTGGTGCCTATTAGAAAGGCCTTTTCTCAGATTTCCAGTTCACCCTCCTTCTCAGATTTCTGCCTTTGGGAGAGCAGGTTTTGGGGTTATAAACACCTTTTGTTGCAGAATGAGTTAAAAATTGGCCTGGTGGCCTGGGCAGTGCTTGCATCCAATGCTTTTAGGGGTATTTTCCAACCCAAATGAGTCTAATTCCAAGCTGTACCTCCTTGGAACCCGTGGCTCAAAGGGCAGCTGAGCAAGTTTGCTGATGAGATGAGGGTTGGTACCAAGGCCAGGGGCTCAGGAATTCCCTGCACTCGTTTTTGGGGGAGAATTGCTGCAGTTGAGCTTTGCTCAAGGCTTATGTACCTACTCCTGGTCGCTGATCTCAGTGGGAATGAAGCTGAGCTGGTGTGGGGTGCACAAGGAATTCCTTATTTTTCTCAATGAGACAGAGTATTTTGTTCACAAGTTTCTCCTCTTTTTGCATTGCATTGCTGGAGTGTTCCCTGAGCAAGGCCAGCTTTTCTGAGCTCACTCAAAGCATGAGCCACGGCACCTGGATGAGGGGGAGAGTTGGAATGGGACTGGAGAGGAGGAAATGCAAGAAGTAGTGACAAAATTATATTTATTGGGGTTTTTTATTTCTGTTTATGCATATTGGTTAAAATACGAGTGGCTGTGAAACACAAACAACTGAAGAGGTTTGAGCCCCCGGTTCAGGGCTGTAGGGATCATCTGAGGGCTGGACCTTGAACTCCTTGAGTGTGTCTGGAAGGCAAAGCTGTTAAGGAGCATCGGGAGTGTTTTGTGTGCAGCGTTTGTGGGGAGGTGGGAGGGAAGGGAGCTGCAGGTACAGGTGGCTGTGATCATGGCAATGCCTTGAAAATCGCCCATTAGTTCTGTCTAATAGGCTTATTCTGAGAATAATGGTTCTGCATATCTTTGGAAGATTCACTCCAAAGTCTCAGCATTTTCTGTGTCTTGCCTGGAGAAAAATCGCTGCGCTTGAAAATCAGGAATTGTCAGTGAGCGTTGTCAAAACAACTTTATTTTATCAAGTCAAGATAATGTTGAGAGAAGTCTATACCCACTTTAATTGCTTTGACATTCAATTAGCAAGACATTCTACTCCTCTCCAATAGAGTGAGCTTCTGTGTGGCTCACAGGAAAACCTGGCTGGAAAAGCACCAGGGGCTGTCGTGGGGGCCACGTTCCAGCCCGGCTCCTGCTGATGGGCTGGACATGCCCCACTCCCCACTCCTAAAAATTCCCAAGAAACTTAATCCAGTGCTTAACTCTCCCATGTTGTTTTTTTTTTTTTTTTCTTGTGCATCTCCCTCGTGGCAATTTAAATCCCCTTCCCCCCCCGCCCCAATCCACCATAGACGTAAAATCTGATTTTCCTTCCGTCTTCACTACAGCTGTCGCCACACTTGAAAATTGTTATCGTGTCCTCCCCTAAGTGCTCTTTTTTTAGGATAAACAACCCCAATTCTTTTAATCTCCGCTCAGGTGTCAGGTTTTGCAGGGCTCTGATTAATTCCGTGGCGTTGCTTGAGGTGCATTATGCTTGAGGTGAATAATGGCCCTTGTCCCCCAGGATAGGTCATTTCTACCCGTGGCCGGATATTTATTCATTTAATCACTGCCCGCCGCGGCCCTCGCGCGCCAGCGCCGGCCCAGTGCCGCCAGGAGCCTCGGGAAATGGGGAGAATGGAACCTGATCAAGAGCTCTGGGCCTTTGGAGGGAGCCTTGGCACTTGGTGCACATGGTGTGGCCTCGGTGGTGTCCAGTGAGTGACCCTAGGGACGGCAAATCCCTGAACTCGGGGAGGAACCGCGGAGCTGGAGCGATGCGCTGCTTCTGATGCTCAGCCTTCCCAAACTCGGCCTGCAGGGAACTTTGCTCACCCTGGGAAGTCTGGAGGGATTTGAAAGCTCTCTCTGAATGAACGGGTTTGTGTCAGCACTGTGGTGGGTGCTGGGGGAGGTTTAGGTGAGAGCCTCTGTGCTCTGCAGGTTTGCAGATGCCCAGGAGCNATCAGTGAAAACCTGAGAGAAGTGAGACAGAGTAGGAGCTAAAATAAAATGCTTGGGTGTGATTTCTCTGTTTCTTGGAACTGAAATATTTGCTAGAACTAAAGTAAACTACTTCAGTACATTTTTGTTGTTGTTGTTACATAACTTCAAAACTTTTCTCCCTCCCTGCACATGCAGGGGTGGTTTGTCATGTGGGAGCATGGAATGGTTTGGGTTGGAAGGGACCTTAAAGTCCATGGCAGGGACACCTCCCAGTGCCCCAGGTGCTCCCAGCCCCAGTGTCCAGCCTGGCCTGGGGCACTGCCAGGGATCCAGGGGCAGCCACAGATGCTCTGGGAACTCCATCCCAGGGTCTGCCCATCCTGCCAGGCAGGGATTTCACCCAAATCTCCCAACAGACTGGGATTTCTTCTCTCTGGTGACAGGAGGAGGAATTCTCATGCTGGGTTAGGATTCCATGAGCTGCAGTTCTGCAGCCAGGGCTGCCAAGGGAGAGCCCCACCTGGAGACCTTCAGTTCCATTCTCCCAGCTCAGGCGTTTTGGGCCTGGTTTTGAGAGGTGCCAAGTGCCTGCACTGTGCAAAAAGCAGGAGAGGAGCGAAGGAAATGCCAGACTTGCAGGAAATAAAGAGCAAAACTCTTTCTGGAAAACAATGTTTTCTGTTCTAGCTGTGCATGAGTTAAATATTTGATATTTTGAGCTGGAGAAGCTGAATTTGCAAGTAGCAGTTGATACATGTACATATAAAGCATTTGTCTGTCTCCAAAACAAGCCCACAGAGAAGGATGGGGTGAGGCAGCGTGAGAGAAGCATCGGGAGAGATCTTCAAATTCCAAAGTCTCTCCTTTTAACCCATAAATATTTACACTCCACTTCTCTTGCAACATCTGTTCTCACCGCCAAGGACTAGCCCTGGAACCGTACATCTGACACTAACAGTGAAACTGATAAAGAGTAATAATTAATGGGACATTTGCAAGAAATTAACTGGCTCATTTGCATGTTGAGGCTGTGCCATTTCAGAGCAGGGCTGTTGTTTGTGTGGCGGGTGGGGAGGTGATCCCAGAGAGCTCCTCCTGCAACGTGGGGGCACTCCCAGACATTTCCCAGGGTTCCAACCGTGACATCTTGAAAAGCCGTTTGGAAACAGAGCTGTGCTTTTTTCCCCTCCTTTGAAATGCGTAAAGCAATGGAATTTCTGGGGTGTAAATGAAGTTGTGTTGAGGGAAGATCTGTGGGGCCGGGTGGTGCTGCAGGGAGGGAGAGGCTGCACTGAAATGTCCCTGTCCTCAATGAACCCCAAATGGAAAGGCCACATCACAGCCCAGCTGCTCTGGCCCTGAGGTGATCCAAACTTACAAGTACTTTAAAATTGTTTTATATTTGAGATTATTTTAATTTATGTGCACGCTTGGAATGTTGGGACATGTGAGCTCCTCCTCTGGCCGGGCTTCCCTTTAGTGCCAAGAGTGAGGGGCAGTGGGAAGAGGGAGACTGTGGAGAAGCCCCAGTGGCCTCAGGGTTTTAATGCAGCCTCATCTCATTGTCTCCAGAGGCTCCAGTGCCCCTGGAAGTGACAGTCCCCGCTGTGCTGGCACTGCTGGGCTCACACCTCCAGGGCTGGGGACAGTTCTGGGTCATTGTGGTGGGAGAGACCCTGAGGGGCTGGAGCGTGTCCAGGGAAGGGAGTGGAGCTGGGAAGGGGCTGGAGAATCCCTGAGGGAGCTGGGAAGGGGCTGGAGAATCCCTGAGGGAGCTGGGAAGGGGCTCAGCCTGGAGCAAAGGAGGATCCCCAGGGATCTTTTCCCTCTCTGGAATTCCCTGCCAGGAGGGGACAGCCGGGGGGGTCGGGCTCTGCTCCCAGGGAACAGGGACAGGAGCAGAGGGAACGGCCTCAGGCTGGCCCAGGGCAGCTCAGGGTGGACAGCAGCAGGAATTTCCCCATGGAAAGGGGGCTCAGGGATTGGAACTGCCCAGGGAGGTTTGCAGTGCCCATCCCTGGAGGTGTCCCAGGAACTCCTGGAGGTGGCACTCAGGGCTCTGGGCTGGGGACATCAGGCACAGCTGGAATTTGGTCATTCTGGATGGATTTTCCAAGATAAAGGGTTATGGAATTCTGGGATTTGGGTTCAGGCTGCTGTGGGCCTGGCTTGGGCAGCAGCTCCCTGGAGCCCCTCTCGGGAGGCGTCTCCTGGGGCTCTCCAAAGGGCAGCGCCTGGGGGTGGCACCATCCCGAGAGCTTCTGGGGGAACGGGGCTGTTGCTTTGCTTGCCTAGAATACTAAAAACACAACCAGAAGAAAAGGGTGTTGAAGTGTTTGATGCTCTTGTCTTCTCCATAACCCACATTCCTGTATGACTGATGCTCTGGGCAGCAGATTTCCCAGCTGCAGTTGTGTGTGGTACTCTGCAGGTAAAGGTACCTCTGGGCTGGAACAGGCACTTCCAGGCTTTATCCTATTTATTTTTAATATTTCCCGTCGTGGCTCAGCTTTGCAGTTGTTTTAATGATAAATTGTGGCCACTGTAAACAGAAGTGCTCCAATCATGGTCTCACTGCACGTGTCTTTCATGGCTGTGCTGCCACAATAATGAGGGATGGGAGATAATGACTTAAGGAAAAAGCTCTGGATTAAGTGGGACAGTAAATTAGGCATTTATCTCTCTCCATTGGAAGCCTGTTTCCAGTTCCCTTTGAGGTCTCAGCTGAGCTCTATTTAAAAGTAAACCACGTCGTATTTCACCAAGCCAGCCCACTCCATAGAAATCAGCATATAAGCACTCACATTAAATTACCATATTACCCAGGAGGTCCTGGTTTTCAGGAAGGTCAGAGTTGAGGTGTATTAGCAAGAAAAAATAAGGTTATACCATTCCATCATTTTACTGTGCATCCAGAGGATGGAAAATTCCCACTTCCTCTGTGGCTCTGTTTTGTTTTTTCCCTCCTGTATGTTTTAGATTTGGGTAATTTTTGGCCATGGGAGAAGTGGTGTGTACAGAAACCACACACCTGCAGGTCTCCCTGAGGGGAAAGGGTTGTCCTGGTCTGAGAGCCACTGAGGAGCCTTTGGCCCTGCATTCCCTCAGCATTCCCTGGGAACTGCCCAGGAGGATTATTGGGGCTGCACTCATGGCACCTGGCTCTGTTGAATTTGGGGGCTGAGCTGCTTAGAGGGGGATTGCAGATTGCAGGGTGGAGGAAACTGTTCCCCACAGGAGCAAACTCACCGTGCTGGAGAGACAAGGAGGCTCCTAAACCATGGAAGGACTGGGATGGGTTTTGTTATCCACCAAACTGGGCCAGGATTTGTTATCCACCGTTCTGCTGAGCTGGACTGAAGTTGAGCGACGCTTTTGGGTTTTCAGTCCATTTTCCTGTCCTGATTTCAGCCTAATTTGGGGGCTGGACCAGGTGATCTCCAGAGGTCCCTTCCAACCTGAACTGTTCTGGGATTCTGCGGTGTTTGCAGTTATTTGGGGGAAAACAGGAGGGAATTGGCTCCTGTGTGTGGGAATCCCTGAGGTGATGCTCTGCCCATCCCTGTTCCCTCTGTTCCTGGGGATTTCTGTGAGTTCTCATGTTCAGTGCCTGTGGATCTGCAGAGGGATGAAACATTTCTCAGTAGTGAGTAAGGATATATATTTTCTGTGCTGGCAGAAATATCAAAGGATGTCTTTAACCAAGGATCTCTTGGATTTTCCCCTTTGACCACCCAAACTTCCTGCTGAAGGGATCTCAGGGAATGGTCCTTCTTACCAGGCCTCCCACTGCCAGATCAGCCCTCTGGCCTTGCTTTCAATGAAAGCTCAATACTGGCAAGCTCATTCCTGAAGTTTGTGCTGGAAGTTGATCTCCCAGTTAGTTCCTCCACAGGTCAGAACACCATTAATAAATTGCATTAAGTGTTGAGGCAAAGGTTGGAGAAAGCAGAATCCCAATCAGTATTTTACTTGGCTACAATATTCAATTAAAATATGTAAAAATATATATTTCTGCATATATATTTTCTCTCCGTGATGTTTTCTCGAACAAATTTTCTCTGACTTGCAAAAAGTAATGCAGAAACATATTCTCAACATTACAGAACCACAGCTGAACCCAAGCAGGGTCAGAGGGGCCAACTTTTGAGGTGTCAGCACCATGGAAGTTGATAATCAGGAACAGGAGGCTGATACCATGAAAATATCAATGATTCTAATTGCTGCCAATTCAAGCCCTGACCTTCATTTCTAACAAACTTTGCAGATTAATTCAGACCTGAGGTATTTATACAGAGTGATCTGAACTGGTTTATAACTTCCAATTTTTCAAGTCCAGGATAATGTTGTGGGTGGAACTTTAACTGAGCAGCTCCTGAATGCTGCAGCCACAGCTGGACCTGCCCAGGGAGCTGTCTTGGCTTTCCCACGCTGCTGTGGGACAGCCCAGCCCAGAATCCCAGGGTCCCTGAGGCTGGAAAAGCTTCTGAGGCCAAATCCCTGTGCCCAATGCCCACCCTGACCCCAGCCCTGAGTGCCACCTCCAGGAATTCCTGGGACACCTCCAGGGACGGGCACTCCAAACCTCCCTGGGCAGTTCCAATCCCTGAGCCCCCTTTCCATGGGGAAATTCCTGCTGCTGTCCCCCCTGAGCTGCCCTGGGCCAGGGCAGGGGTGTTCTGTTGCAGCTGAGCTCCTCCCAAGGTGCTCAGAGCACTGGGCTGAGTTTCCAGAGCACTGGAATGGAATGGAATGGAATGGAATTCCAGTGGGATCCAGGTGCTGCCAGCAGCAGATCTGTGTCAGCCTCTTCCCTTCCAGGAGAGGACTCCTCTTCCTCTCTGCATTTCCCGTGTGCCCCACACCTGAGCTGCCCGTGTGCCCTGGAATTCCTGAGCTGCCTCTTTGGCAAGATTTACACCCCTAACCTTTCTGCTGGCACCTGGGACTGAATTCTGCTTCTGGAGGGAGGTGATTAAAGCCACCGTGCCCGCTCTGCTTGGTTTTTGAGAAGGGGAAGGAGCGGCTGTGCCGGAGCCAGGCTGGGGCTCGCTGCTCAGCTCAGCAGATTTTTTAATGTCAACAATTAAGAATTGCCATTAAAGAGTATCACAATCAAAGAGTATCTGCAATCCAGGCCGAATTAATGAGGTACACTGAAACCTCCACTGTGTTCCCACGTTCCTGGAGATGCTTCTCCCCCCTCTTCCTCAGTGAACCCACCTGTAACCATTGCTGCTCTTAATGGTTTTAAATGGAATTATTCAGATTTGCTCTAAAGATGAAGACTAGCAGAGGCAGTGTGCTGGCAGACAGGGCATGGGTCATGGATCTGGAGCACAACACCCAAACCTGCTGCTGTGGTGTCACATGAGGGGCTTCTCTGGCACTTCCCTGCCTAAGAAACCCCCAGCAATCAGAAAATTCAAATCAAAGGTGGCATTCAAGGCAAAATGTTCAGTGCAGTGGTTTTATTGATTTCTACAGAGTCAGAGTTTGGCCTCTGTGCTCTCCCTAATTTCTGTACAGATTTGGATCTCTCTGTTCTCAGCCCCAGGACTGAATGTGTGGCACTTCTGCCTCAGGTGACACTTCAGTAACTCGGGTGTAAAGCTTAATTCCTGCTTTTGTTTAAGAAAATACCAAAGGAAACTCTAGAGGTTTTTTTTCCATGGCGTGTGATATTCCAGCAGCTCTGCTCGGCACTGGTGACGAGCAGAACTCAGATCCCACTCCTTCTGGGAGGCTGCTAAAGCAGCAATTTCTACCTTGAAATAGTTTTGTTTTGAGTCAAACTGTGTCAGAAAAAATAAAAACCACCCACCAAAACCCAAACAACAACAAGAAGCCCCGACTGCTTCTCCTGCGAGGTGTGAACTGCATTTCCAAACGCATTTGAAGCCATTTGCTTTTTAAATTGCTGCCTGCACATTTTGCCATCCTTCCTGATGAACACAGAGCAGAGTTCTCCATGTCCTCTCTGTTTGTGCATTTCTCAGGTGTTTGTCCTGGCAGTGAGTGTCGTTGTCAGGAGCAAATGAGCTCTGGCAGGGAGGTTTTATTCTCAGAAAAACTTTGTTTGGTGAATTTGTGGGCAGCTTTGTGGTTTGTGCTGCTGAGTTCCTGAGGGAGGGTGGCGTTTGTGGGGAGGGGAGGGGGTGATCCTTGTCCGGACAGCCAGGAGAAGGTGAGCTCAGACTTGGGCTCATCTTGGGCATCTTCACTCCAAGGGAGCTGTGGGTTTCGTTCCTGGGACACCTCCAGGGATGGGCATTCCAAACCTGGGCAGTTCCAGTGCCTGAGCCCCCTTTCCATGGGGAAATTCCTGCTGTGCCCACCCTGAGCTGCCCTGGGCCAGCCTGAGGCCGTTCCCTCTGCTCCTGTCCCTGTTCCCTGGGAGCAGAGCCCGACCTCCCCCAGCTCCAACCTCACAAAATTCCTTGGAACAACCTGGCTGGGGCATGGACCCAAAAACCTTCCTGAAGCAACGCTGGTGTTTGAGTGACCATAATCAAATTTGCATTTGAGTAACTGTACCCAAATGTTTGTATTTGCAGCAGTGACCAAAGTGTGTGAATGCACACCTTGCTTTCCAGAGAGCCCTGAAATTAATGAAATAGAGCTGATAATTTTTTAAGTGAAACATGAGCCACAGCCCATGGGTGAATTTGGATCCAGTGTGGTAGGAGATGGTTGCTGTCTCATCCCAAAGCTGGCAGACTGGAATGCTTTTTTGAAAGATAGGAAATACTTATTTTATTATCAAAGGATTTTGGAAGAGGGAGAAAAAATTTTAAAATTGTCTTTCAGCCTTAAAAATTGTGTTTTGTTTTGTGTGTGGGCAAAGGGAACATGTAGCCAGGCTGGGGATTTTTTTATTATTATTATTTTTTACTCTCCAGAAAGCACTGGCAGCTGGATTGCTCTGATCAATAAAATTACAGCACGGGAGCAAGTCACAGTTTGTCTGCAGGTTCCAATCCAGCTGGAGGGAGGTAATCAATAACTTTGTTTATAATGACATCTAGCTGGCAGCGTGGGGCTGCTGCTGAGCAGCCTGGCCAGGCAGAAGTTGGAGGGAGCAGTGGCTGTACTGCACTCACCCTGTGAGGCTGGCACGGCCTGTGCCCCAGAGATGGAACAGCAGGGAGGGAGGATGCCCAGGTGTGAGGGGCTTCTTGGAAGGGAAGGGCTTCATTTTGTGATTTTCTGAAGCTTCTGAAGAATTGCAGCCTGTCCTGCCGTGGTGGTGCTTGTGCCTCCCCTCGCCCTGGCGTTGCAGCCCCAGGGCCAGGGAGGGTCCCTTGTTGCTCACAGGGAGCTCTTCTGCTCTTGCCTGTTGTTGGCAAAATGCTTCAAGTGTCCACGAGCTCCTGGGTCTCCTCTGCTCTGCTCTGCTCTGCTCTTCTCAGCCTGTTCTTGGGAGCAGATTGAGATCTCTGTCTCTGCTTGGTCTGGAATGTGTGAGGGTGCTGGAACAGATGTTTGGGAGTGTTCTGTGGAGAAAGCAGTGGCATGATAGGGCTCTTTAAAAAGAATTCTGCTTTGAACTACTGGAGATCTTACAGAAACTTGTAAGCAACATGATAAGCCCAAAAACTGGGTAGTTTTTATTGACTGTGGTACAAACTCTCGGCCAAATTCAAGGTGTGAGGGGCTGCTGGCCCGTGTGCCATGGTGCTGGGGGCGGGTTTCAGGAAGAGTTTGGGCTGGGCTGTGGGATGATGATGAGGATGATGATGAGGAGGCCCGGGCTCTGTGCCTTGCGCTGGCCATGGCAGTGCTGGAGGGAGGAGCAGAGCATCCCGGGGTGCATCCAGGGGTGGGTCACTGTGTGCTTGGGGGCTCTGGCTTTATTGGCAGCTGCCACCGCCCGCTCCGGGCTGCTCTCACTGTCCCGCCGGCCCGGCTAATTGCGGGGGCCTTTCCCCGTGCCAGGGAGGTGGCACGGCCGGGTGGCACCGTGCCAGGGCCGGGTGGCAGCTCCGGGCCGGCCCCTCCGCCCGTCCGGCCGCAGCTGCAGCCCGGGCCGGCCCCCGTTGGCTGCCGGGGATGCTGCGGCTCGGGCAGCGGAGCGCGGGGCTCTGACAAGAGATCAATACTGTCCTCCCGGGCGGGAGCGGCTGCCGGCCCTGTCAGAGGGATGTGTGCCGTAATTGGATCAGGGATGCGGGAGCCATCCCAGCCTCCCGTCAGCACTGTCACAGCTGTCAGATGTCATCCCTCCGTACAGCTGTCACCGCGGGAGGGCCGGGGCTCCTTCTCCCTGCTAACCCAATGCAAATGTCCACTTAGCAGATGAATATTGAAGATATTAGACACTTCTCTATGCCTTTATGCAAAATAAAGATCTGTGTCATCTGTGAATTTCATGGAAATAAGTTGCAATTTATTCACTGTGAGAAAAGTGAAGTGAAGCCTGTAAAAATGAGAAATTATTTGGTTCAGGCTATTAAAAAAAAAAAATAATTCCCAGAATAAACAAAATATGCAGATTTTCTTCTGAAGAGTAAAAACTACCAGCTAAATATATTTTCATTAGAATAGCAGCTTTATCTTAGAATATTTTTCCATGCATATAAAAATTTATCATTTCTTGATATCCTTCCTGCGAGAGAGTGATTGGAGTAAACTTTGATTTCTTGGCGGGGAGTGGGGGTGGGGGCGGGAATCACTATTACAAATTACTGAGAGATATATTCTTAATATTTGTTTCCCAGTGGCTCGGTGCCGTGCGAGGCTCGCTGATCGGCAGCGCGGGGCTGCTCTGCCGCTGCCACGGGCGGACATGGAGCCGCATCCCTCGCATCCCTCCGCTCCCACAAAGGCGGCGGCTCCGGCGGCAGCGAGCCGGGAGCGCCCGGCTCTGCCCGGTTGTGCCCGGCTCTGCCCTGGCTCTGCCCGGCTCTGCCCGGTTGTGCCCGGCTCTGCCCTGGCTCTGCCCGGCTCTGCCCGGTTGTGCCCGGTTGTGCCCGGTTGTGCCCGGTTGTGCCCGGCTCTGCCCGGCTCTGCCCGGTTGTGCCCGGCTCTGCCCGGTTGTGCCCGGCTCTGCCCGGTTGTGCCCGGTTGTGCCCGGCTCTGCCCCGGCTCTGCCCCGGCTCTGCCCGGCTCTGCCCCGGCTCTGCCCCGGCTCTGCCCGGCTCTGCCCGGCTCTGCCCGGTTGTGCCCGGCTCTGCCCGGTTGTGCCCGGTTGTGCCCGCCTCTGCCCGGCTCTGCCCCGGCTCTGCCCGGCTCTGCCCGGCTCTGCCCGGCTCTGCCCCGGCTCTGCCGCTTTCCGGCCCCTCCGCGCCGGCAAACTTTGGGGAGAAAGGGTCGGAGCGATGCGAGTGGGAACGAAGGGGCTCTCGGGGTTTGTTTCGCTCTCTGCTCGCTCTCCCCGCTCCTGTCAGCCCGGAGCGCAGCGCGGTGGCTCGGGGACAGGCGGGACTCAGGGCAGGAGCGGAGCCGGCGGCGCGGGCTGAGGCTGGGCTGGTGTGGTTCCCCGGGCTGGGAGCCGCTCCCCGCGGCACAGCGGGCTCGGATCTCGCCGATGGCGCTGGGCAGGAACGAGCTGCTGCGTTATCGCCTCGGGAATTAAACCCCGACAGCGGCCCGGGCTTTGCACCCCCCGCCGGTGCCGGCACATCCCCGCCTCTCGGTCCCGGCCGCTCCCGACCTGGCTGCTCGGCTCTGCCTTATTTATTTATTTAATTACCCCGTGCCTTTCTCTGCCCAGAGCCCTGTCCAGCGGTGACGGAGGAGCCTCGCCCCCATCTCCAGCGGCTCACTCCAGAGCTGGGGGAGCCACCCTGGGACCCTTCAGCCCCTTCTCCAGCCCACGCCGGCAGCTGTGCCAGCTCAGAGCCTCTGCCAGCCTCTCCTTATGGCCGGGTGTTATTCGCAGCACAGGAATAATAATAATAATAATTACAATAATAACAGTGCCAAGTGGAAGCAGCAGCCGTGGTGGTCCAGCAGGGCAAAAGCGACTCTAAGGAGAACTTAGAGAAGGTGGCCTGAATATTAATTTAAAATGCAAAATTATCATCGGTTTCACCGGCGGCAGGATCAGGAATTAATTGTTTCCTGACTTGTGCTGTTTGGGAAGTTAAAAACTAAGCAGGCTGTGCTTGATTTTTGTTTTTTTCTGGTGGAATACTGATAGAGCCAGAGGGACAATCCGGGCTCAGGGAAAGCAGGAGGCCGGGTCATGGCTGCAGCTCTTTTTGGAGCATCCCTGGCTTGGACTGCGTGTCCTTAAAGGTCTTTTGCAGCCTGGAAGACTCTTTGATTCTGTGATCTCCATCTCCACGTGCACCTCTGTGCTCAGCTGTGGTGACAAAGGAAGTGCTTTTTTTCCCCCTTTCCTTTTAAACGTGGTTTATGGCTAATTACATCAGAGATCCCAAACAATCCTTCTTACATTTGCATTAATAAGGTGTCTCACGTGATGCCTACTGAAGGAGGAGTATACATCAAAGGTAGATTAAAGGTTGGTTAGGCATCAAACTATGTTCTGTATGTAAATTTATAGCCATGATGTGCTGTGCAAAGATAGCTCCCCCTCTATTCCTGTGCTCCTAAATAAAATTTAAAATTCACAACTCTGGTTTATGGGATTTTAAATGAATTTGATCTCTCTTTTGGGCAGGGCAAATAAGTGTTTTGTGATGTATTATTTTACAAAAAAAAAAAAAAAAAAAACGACCATCGTTCTGGCTCATTTAATTTTGCAAGTGAATGATCTAAGATTAACTACAGACTAGTCAGTGCAGTTTAAAAGCTGAAAGCAATTTTCAGCCATAGATGGTAATGCCACATTTAGTCCACAACCGAATGACTCTAAATGACTGAGCTGCAAGGTCTTTGTATATGACCACAGGGCCTGATAAAGCCGTAGGAACACAGTAAAAGCACAAAAATAGTTCCAATTTATTTGGTGCCATCACCTTAATGAGATTAATACAGACGTGTTCATGTGCCTAATTGGTGATTTTGTTTTAACTGGTAATGAAGGATTAAATCTTCAGGCAACAGGCTCCTCGCAGGAAAGGGGATTGGAGAGAAAAGTTTTTAATTATAGGAGGCAGCTAGTGAAATACACCACTACAGAGTTAATAATGCATCTTTAATAAAATATAGATATAATATATAATATTTGTGTGTTTGTTGTGCCTGCCTGCCTGGCGAGTTCAGGGAGCATCGGTTTGGCAGAGAGCGATGGTGCCCAACTCACCGAGCCGCCTTGGCGTCCTTGGGTGCAGAGGAGGGGAGAGCCTGGGCAGGCTGCTCCCTTCCCACGCTCAGGAAAACCCAGCAGGTCCATGGGTTGGGAATGTTCCCTCAGCCCTGCTGGATCAGCTGGAGCAGGGTTTGGGGAATGCCCCTCCCAGGCCCTGTCCTAGCTCCCGGGAGCTCCAGAGGGGGAAGTTCAGCCGGCAGCTCTGCCCTGCCGGGGCCAGTTGTGAGCAGGGAAATGTTAACACCATTAACCCGCTGCCAAAACACAAACACCCAGCCTGACTCATTAAAATCTAATTACGAGAGGGCAGCTGAGCCTGGGCTCGCCTTCGACTCAGAGGAATCTTGCAAAAGGCACCAACGCAGAAACCCAGCCCCAGCCCAGTGTGGGCCTGGCACATTCCTCGCAGGGAATAATCCTCTGTCACCTGAAATGGCCCTTGTGGTCATTTGAGTAAATTTAGGGGGTTTTTGGTTTGTTTTATTGGATTTTTCCCTTTCTTACACGTCAGGCATGGATGTAGAGCGTGGGCCTTATGGCACTCTTGAGTTGAACTTTCAGTAGAGACAATGGCTAGGTCTTTAACACCTTTGATTGAAGATACCCATGTATTTTTTAATTGTTTTTTACTTTAAATTGCATGTGAAGATGGTGGATTTTATCAAGCAAATGGCTTTTTTTTTTTTTAATAAAAGAAAAGTAGCTTCTGAATTTGTCTTGACAAAAGAGCAGCTCCGTCATCGTGTTTTATCACCACTCCCCTGTTATTTGTAAAACCAAGATCTTCTCAATTTTCTTCTGCTTTCCATAATTTTATTTTGCCACTGAGAGGGGAAAAAAATCCAAAACCCAAACCAAACCTTGAAACATCAACAGCAAAAAAAATAGAGAAAAGATGAACCATCAGAGCATCTTGTAGCAAACCGAAGTCCGCATGCTCGTCCCATCTTTCAGCCTCTGATGATATATTGGGAAGCGCTTTAAGAGGGCTCTGGGAAGCTGCAGGATTCTCCCTTCCCGTCGAACGGAGACAGGAATATATTTTACATTCCCTGTCAGGTTGAACTTTAAGCCATCTCGCCCGCTTTCTGTGTAATTTCAGCATCCAGCCCAAATGGCACCACGCTCCGCTCGGTTCCGGCTGCCTGGAGCCGCGGTGCTCCGGCGGCTCCGGCGGCGGCTCCGGCCCCGCGCCGCATCCCGCTGTCCCCGCGGCGTGTCAAGCCATTACAGCGGGGCCCACAATGTCACCCTGGTCTCAATGGTTCGTCAGCTGAAGGATATGGTTAACAAATGTAAACCCAAACTTCAGAGGAGCTGCTTTTCTGTGCTAAGTGATCTGTATTCCCTGTGAATTTACTTTCCCCTAACCCCGTGAAATTAACAGTACTTTCTGACATTCGACCTCCTGACCTCCCATATAATAAGAATTTAAAAAGCACCATGCATGAGTGTGTCTGTGTAATGCAAAACTGGGAAAAATGACCATGTCACCGTTTTATTATACAAAACCTTCTCCATCTCCATTGCATGCTTCATATGTGAGAGCTCGGTTCGGAGTTATTATAAAGAAAAACACAGTTTTAGCCGTAATAACTCACCGCTCCTGACTTTTATAGACAATAAATTGTAGCAAACACACATTGCTGCGGCAGGGCCCCGCACTCCATTAATGCAGATATTTACTGGGATAAGTGTTAAAAATAGGCTGGGGGGAGAGGCCGGAGCAGCGGCGGCTCTGGGGGGCCGAGTGCCGGGGGTGCGGGTGCGTGCACAATGTGTAGGTCTCGAGGTTTAAGAGGCAGAAGCAGAAAAGTGTTATGTGGAAATGATTTTGCAGTTATCAGGCTCAGGGGATGACAGCCTACAAGAGTAAGAACAAGGTGCTATGTGGCTTTTTCTTCACTGTGAAGTAAAGATTGGCAGCTGGAAGTAAGGCTTACAGGCAGACCTGCACACAGGACCTCTTCACCCAGGACTCATAATCACTACTCAAAGGAAAACGCATTTACCAGTAAAAGGCGGCTGTAGCCATCAGAAGTGTGCTTAAAACACCACTTAAATATCACTTTATACGCTATTACTTGCAAACTGTGGCTTGGTATTAAATTATACTTGCATAGGCTTTTGCTTAGGTGCTGATAATGCTTTTGAGGTTGCATTGGTGAAGAAGAATTTAGGCTGCTTTACAAGAGACGTGACTGGAATATCCCCTGGTGCTGACAGTGACAGGGTGAAAAATTGCAGAACTGTACTTTCTTTCCCCATATAGATTGTAATTTTAATTGTCATTGTGGCCCTTCTGTTTTAATTATGGGACTTCTTTGATATATACCAGGACATCGTATTGAATGAAAATATGGTGCTATAATAGTCTCTTTATAATTAATGACCACATGTAGATCTTGGTGCATAAAAGGAAAGGAATAAATGAACAATTTATTTAACTAGGTTTTGGATTTCTTTCTGTCTTCCAGTGAATATAAAATGATCCTGGGGCTTCTGAGGCTGTTTGATGTAAGAACTGCACTGAATAGCTAATAAAATTACATTGGTGTAGATTACTAAACATATTAGGTGGTTTTATTTAAAAATGTTCCCATTACGGATGGTAAATTTCCCCTATTTACCGCGTTAGCCTCCCTGGGCTCCCGATTCCGAAACAAACGAGCGTTTTCTTTCGTTTATTTGCGAAAGCCCTTAAAAAAATTAATGCAGCTCTGGCTGGCGGGGGCAGCAGGGTGGCAGGTGAGCTCTGACGTGGGCTGCAGGTACCAGGAAATTTGTGCATCCTCCACAGGCTGCGAAGGGCCCTTCCTTCCCCCAGCTTCTGCCTTCGGAATAGGATGGATTCCCGTTCTATTAATTTCTGGCTCAGTAACTCGTCCTGCGTGTCCAGGCTTACGCAGGAGTGGATGTAGGGAAACAATAAAGATAAAACCGACTGGTAATTTTGGGGTTTTTTTCCCCCTGATCCAGGCAGGGGAAGTGAGGCGGCCTTTGTGGGGTGCCAGGCGTGGGCCCCCGGCTCCATCCCGCCGCTGTCCATTCCCGCAGAGCGGGCGCCTCGGCGGCTCCCTGAAACGCAGACATGTTTGTCCAGTGTCTGTCAGCGTAAAAGTAGAAAATATCCCCTGACAAGCTTCTGCTAATTTTATTGCGGCGCGGCGCAGCGTGCACGCAGCCGGGGCGGGCGGCGGGGTTCAATCGCCGAGCAGCAGCGAGCGCGATCGGCAGAGACAGCCACTACCCTGGGGTCAGCCGCGACCATGCCACTTCCATGTGATGTCTACTTGGGGTGATGGTGTGTAAATAAACGTGGGGAATTGCAAATCTTGTCATGGCCACGCAGAGCAGCTCAAGCATTTAAAGATGGTTGCCCGCAAACCTGACTGGGAGGTGGTTGCTCTGTGTGGTGGCTGAGGAAAAACTCCCCTCTGCGCCCGAGTCTTCTCCTGGCTGACATCTCGGGGAGCACTGACCCAGCACGGCATCGCTGAAGGGATTAATCACCAAATTGTTTCTCATTTTAGCGGAAAGTAAAGAAACCGAGCGCGCTCCAATATTGGTCTTTTAAAGCCGGGCTCTGCCGGTGCGGGCTTTGTATTTATGTTATCTGACTTGATTTATTTGTTTTTTAAAATGAGGTGAGGAATCTTAATGTCCTACTGTTTAATGAATTTGGGCGCATTAAAGTTCCATGAGGTCTTTTCATTATTATGAACTTTGCTAATGTTAGAAAATAAAATATTATAGAATTCACATTTTCTGCTTATGAAGCTAATTTTATTTAAATACTCCTTACAGTGGTCATTAAAACACACTTAGATTTTGCTGCCTTCGACCAGTCAGATGTATTTTTTGCCAGTTTTACATTTACACATATCTGTTTTTCTGTTACTTTTCCCACATGACAATTACCTTTCATTACAAATTTATAAAATCATTTACATTTGAGCAGTTTAAATGTTTCTGCTGACATTTTGTAACTATTACCCTCTCCTAGAATGGCATATGTTCAGGCAGTTAATAAAAAATTAAATGGAATAGCACTAGACAAGGTGAAGCTTTGTATCAGAGTGTTCTGCACATTTCTGGAAATACCATCTTTGTGTTGCAAACTGTGAAGTGAGGTTAGGGCTGTGCCAATATGTGTATTTGTCAGAACTGTCACAGAGTCCATGAACCAGCCAATCACTCCGCTCTTAATTAGACAGTTACACTGGGCTTTTTAGAAAGCATCCTCATGTAAAATGGTGTCTGAGCTTCCAGAGAGGTGCGGGGAGCACCGGGGGCACGAAGCAGCAGCATCACAACACCTCCTCCCCGGGTGAGGCAGAGTTTGCAGCTGCTGGCTCCTTGTCGAGGGATGGAGACCATGGATTGCAGGAATCCTCCCGGATTTTGAGCAGGGAATATTGTCTGAGACCTGTCTGAGGCTGCAGGGTGTGGGGGATTTAGGTGCGGGGGTGTGCATGGCACAAATAAATGAGAGTGGCCACTCAGGAGAAATAAAATTAGAGGAAGGTGTGCCTGGGCTTGCCTGGGGGCTGCTGGGCAGCGTGGGTCGCATGTACCTGTGGGAGGCTGGGGAAGCTTCTCTGAGCCACGTTGTGGCTCTCAGGAACATCTCCTCCTAAACCTGACCTGGCTCCACAAAGATACCCACAGAATATTCCACCAAATGCAGAATCTGTGGCCAGGCTTAGACTGAAGAGAGCAAAAAATAGGGGTGAGAATAATCCTGCCTGCCTGCCGTGTTTCAGCTTCCTTTTTAGTTCTGGATCAAAAGGCATTTGGGATATTTTTTTTTTTTTAAACAAACCCCAAAATTGCAGTTCTCCATTTCTGACTGAATGTGCAGTTTACAGCTATATCATAATCCTGTGTTTAAACATGAAGTTCACAAAGATCCTTTTTAAAAACACACGTAGATTTGCACTGCTAGGAGGCAGGGTTTGCCTAATAAGTGTGGAGTGGCCAGGAGGGATTATTAGTGTTTGCCACGAAATTCACCTTGGGATACGGCTGGGATAAATTCCTTGGCTCCTTATTTAAGCAAAGCAGGGCAATATTGAATTCAGAATACCAGAGAAATTCCATTTCCTCTCTGGCTATGCCCACACTGCTTTGTTTCCCAGCACGAGTGCTTCGGTGATGCAGGAGATATTCCTGAAAATCCACGATTGCCCCTCTGCTCAGGGCAGGATATTCACTCTGGGGCAGCTTGGAGTGAGCTGTTGATGGCCATCAAAACCCGGGGAGTTGAGCAGAAACAAGGAGTTCTTGTGGGGTCCCCATGTGCAGCGCAAGAGGGGGGTTCAGCTCTGGCTCTGCTACTGGAGACGTTGGGGGCCGGGCCAGACTTGGAGGAACAGGATAAGGAACTAGTTTGGGGTGACTGGCACAGCTGACCCTGGTGTAAATCGTTATTCCAAAGGCGTCTCCGAGAAGTTTTAACAGTCATAGCAGATTAACCTTGCCTGGGCATTGGGAGGCGAGTCAGCTGATGAATTTACATGCAGCCGGATGAAAATGCTATTTGGAGAGAGATTGAGAGTTTATTTGATTAAATCCCTTTCTCCAATACCTTGACCTCTTTCTTGTGAAATAATCAGAACTGTTTAGCAAGAATATTCTGGCATTAATAATAAATTGCTTTGGAGCAGGTTTTTGCTGCTCTGGACCCAACCCATTGGTGCCCATGCTTTTGGGGGGACGCAGAGATGCCGCCGTGCGGAGCGAGCGCAGCGCGGAAAGGGCTGAAGAAACACATTTTAATTTTTCTTCTGGAATTTACAGTTGGATGGACAATTTACAAGCCAATGTATTATTTAGGAAGTGCATTCTCCTGGCACATCTACCGGCAACTCTTGTTTTTCGTGCCTCGTGGATGGAAATGAGGAGGGAAAGCTGTGCCTGTTGGGTGGGTCACAGGGTCACCGGCACGAAGGGTGGTTGGATCCAGGGGAGGGAAGGCTGAGAGGGGATCTCATCAATCCACACAAATAACTCCAAGGGCTGGCACAGGAGGGTGCCAGAGCCTTTCCAGTGCTGCCCAGTGACAGGACAAGGAGTGATGCCCATAAAATAAAGCACAAGTTCTACCCCACTGCGGGTGGCAGAGCCCTGGAACAGTTGCCCAGGGTGGCCAGGGGGTCTCTGGGGACATCCCAGACCCACCTGGATGTGTTTCTGTGTCACCTGCTCTGGGTGACCCTGTCTTGGCAGCGGGTTGGACTGGGTGATCCAGAGGTTCCTTCCAGCCCAAACAATTCCAGGATTCTGTGGCTGATTCTGGAGGGTGTGGAGACTCATTTTATTGTTTTTTAAACTCTTAATCAATTCTGGATTATTTATTTTGGAAAGGGCATTTGGCAGTCAGGATCTGGAGCCACAGCAGTGACTTTACAGCATTCCTTGACTTCCAGGTAACAAGACCAACATGAGCACTCGTGGGCAGGGAGCTCTTACCTGAGCAGGTGTGTGTGGAGCTGCTTGAGGTGCCCCAACGTTGGTGTCAGAGCTCCCTGAGACACCTCCTGGCACTGGCACCACCATGCAGTGACAGGATCTTGGCTCCCAACTAAATTTAGCTTCGTTATAATTTGTTTCTTAATAACCCACACTTCACTGTAATGTGTAAAATGCTCGGCTCCAGAACAGCCCCATGCCAAAGCTGTACAGTAGCTCATTTGCATTGAGCAATTATATTATATTACAATATATTAAGCTGCAGAAAACCTAATCTAACATGATAATTTCAAATCATAATTTACAGTGCTTTACACGGAGCATACAAGGCAGGTTACAATAACACGTTGCCATTCCACAGCAGCCAGGGAAATTATTTACTCATCTATTATTTCAATTTCCAAAATGTTCTGGGTGCATTTCATTTCATTAATTAATTTTTTTATTTCAGTCCTATTTACTGAATTTTACACTGGATAAATAATAATTTTTGCTTATTTATTTCAGTACTATTTACTGAAATTTGGCGACTGGCGTTTTCCCTAATAATGATTTAGGTGGAATATTTGCATTAAACGGGGAGTGGTATTTGGAAAGGAAGGCTGTTCCAGCAAGTGTAGGTTTATCCAGATATTCTTTGCTGCTAAAAACAAAAGGAACAGAGGAGGGCCCCGTGCTTTAAGGACTTTATCCAGGTTGTGACACAGCATTTGATGAATCATTTAATATGCAGCTCGTGACGCAGAGTGTCAACAGCTGGCTCCTGTTGCAGCCTTTGTTTGGATCTGGCTCCCAGATAAACTTCAGGGAGCAGCAGCCTGGAGCTCTCAGTGCTCCCAGTCACTCCAGTATGGTGAATAAGCTTTGTCAAATGTCTGCTCTTTCAATCTAGCATGAAGAATCCAGAAGTAAAAGGAATATGGGCTCCTTAGCTGCTGATTTAGCAGTTAATGGTTTAATTCTGGTGAAATTTATTCCTCCAGGTAGCAATATTTGATCTGAGTAGGTACTAAATACTGGGACTGAGTTTGCAGCATGGAGGGGAGCAAGGGGCCTGTTTCAAGTTTAGAGAATCCAAATCTTTTACATTCAGCACAGAAAAGAGGAGACTGAGGGGAGACCTCATGGTGGTTTTCAACATCCTTATGAGGGGAAGTGCAGGGACAGCCCCAAGGGAACACCTGGAGCTATGCCAGGGGAATTTGGGATGGAGATTTGGGAAAGGCTCTTCCCCTAGAGGGTGCTGGCACTGCCCAGGCCCCCCAGGGAATGGACACATTCCCAAGAGCTCCAGGAGGGTTCCGACAGCCCTGACAGGGATGCCCAGGGTGGGATTTTGGGGTGTCTGTGCAGGACCAGGATCTGGATCAATGATCCTTGGGGATCAATGATCCCTTCTAGCTCAGGATATTCCGTGATTCTGTGGTGTTGTAAAGACCAGAAGGAGAATCTTTTTACCTTCAATAACATAAAACTGTGTGAAGCTCCTTGTTGCTCTCATCCCTCCCTCCTCATTCAGAATTATGGGATGGTTTGGGTTAGAGCTCCCATTCCACACCCCCATAATTGCAGTCCCTGCAAATCAGTGTTTGGGTGTAAATGTGTCCCTTCCATGTCTCAGCAACAGAGCCCAGGAAATGCCCGAAAATAAGAGAACTTTAAGTTTTGGGTTGTTTGGCGTTGGTTTAGCTTTTATTTTAAAAGCACTGGTACAGCAATGGTTTGCACTGGAATGGGATCCACATCTCTGGAGGGGATTTTCTCTGGGAATTGACCCCTGTTAGGAATGTCAGGAAAAGAGAGAGCCTCAGTTTTGGATGACAGGACTGTTGCGTAGCAGGAGTGGCTCTGTTCTCTCGAGTTCTGGTCTGGCCTCGAGGCAGGGCCTGCACTGGTGAGTGATGTCTGGGCCCCTGTCCTGCTTTCCATAAACAAAACCCCTTTGCATATTCTAATTAAACTGTGCTGGATCACTCTGCACAGGGATATCAATGCTCCAGCCCTGACATTGCTGTGCTTCCCTCATTGGGAATATTAATGATGGCAATGTGCAGCTGTAAGGGATGCTGTCAGTTGCTGTCAGTTCCTGTGGTAATTGTGGAATTCCCAAATCTAGAAGTTCCCCTGATATTGTGGGATGCAAAGGCTGCAGGCTTTACTTGGTGCTTTTATGAGGAGCATTTTATTTGGCATGACTGTGTCCATAATCATGAGCTCACCAAGGCATCACTGGAAATCTGGATGACTGGGAGAGGTCGCTGCTCTTCCTGGTGAAAGTGGTGGCTGCTGTCTTTGGCAGAGCTGGATTTTGGAGGACCCAGCTCCTAGAGGAACTAGAGGGTTAATACAGATCAAATCTTGATGTAAAAAATCACCATCTCACCATGAGGCTTTCCTAATCCCCATCTACTTCATTTTCCCACTCCTACTCTAGCTGTGCAGTCAGACCATTAATTACCACTGGTCTTCTCTGTAGCCCCTCTCCCTGACCTGACTGTGCCAGGACATCTGGCCCTTCTCTCCTCCAAGGTGCCTGTGATGGACAGTGTGAGAGACAGTGTGAGTGTCCATCACTGGAAGAGAGTTGGCCTTGATGAACTTAAAGGTCTTTTACAACCTTAATGATTCTGCGATTGCTCTCTCCTCATCAGCTTCAGATCTTCACTCGTGTACATCCTCTTCAGAACCTTTGAGTTTTCCCCCTTTTCTTTCAAACATGACTTTTTTCCCCAGCTTTTCTCCCCAGACTTTTCTTTCCCACTTTTCTTTCCCCACAGAGCAGGTTGGTTGTGCCCTGCTTTTCTTCACCCAAATTTTGCTCTGCTGTGTCATCACGTGCAGCTCCTGGCCCTTGCCATGGCCTAAGCTCATCCTCTGGGCATCCCGTGAACCTGCATCCCCAGCCCTGTGAACTCTTGGAGCTCGACCAAAGCTCACTTTTCTGTTCCAATGGCTGAAATGGGGACAAAGTCTCCGACTTTGCTGGATCCCAAGGCAGTCTCTTAGCACCTGGCAGGAGGAAACGCGATGCAGTTTTTCCACCTCGCGCTTCCAAGGCTCATCTTGCGCTGAATCCCAATTGCAATCTGCGGCTCGCTCCACACCCGGAGCAAAGGCAGCAAACAATAGCATTTCCATGGAAAGCCTCTGCTCCTGGTGTCCCAGGGAAGTTGTCACTCTGAGCAGAGAGGGGTGCAAATTGTCACCTGTTTTTAAACACTTAATGGATTCCACGGCTGCGGGTTGTAAGCCAACCCTGCCATGTCTCCTGCACTGGTCCTTTCCTGGGTTCTGTGGAAGAACAAACAATAGTTAGGGAAATAAATGTGGAAGAAAGGAATAACTCCTGGAATGGGATGCATAGCTAATGAGCTGCATTAAACTCCCAGTACCAGTGGAAGCACAGAACAAAGTCAAAGCAAATGCTCTGTCCTGGCCGTGGTGTTGATCTGTGATAAAGCTCACAGATGAAGCCAGGGGATGAAAAGATGAGTTATGGCTGGAAAAAAATATGAAAATTTGTCCTTGCCTCCAAAAATGTTCCCATTCCCACTGCTTTTCCACGGCTTTTAGAGCACTGTTCCCTGAAATTGAAGGTGTCTTTTTTTCATGATCTTGATCCCTGGAGCTGGTTCCCCGGGTCTGTAGGGTCCCCCAGACTCCAGCAGGTTGACTTCCAGCCATAGCAATGCCCTGGGTGAAAAGTCCTTGAACTTTCTATTCATTGTCTGTCGTCGTCTTTATTAGGTTTAAATTGATTGACTCTGCAATGCCATTACAAGTAGAATATTTCCCAAGTTATTTAGCTGGGCTCTATTTTTCCTGGAGACTCGTGATATATTGGATCCTCAGCCCTGACAGAGCTCCTGTTAGATCAGGGCTCCTCATGACTGAGAGATTCTGGGTCATGGCTGCAAAGCTCTCCCTGGCAGTACCTTTGGGTTCGGGAACCTGTTCCATGTGTGCACTTAGGACATGTGAAAAGTCAGTGGGACAAAACAGGGACACATTCTCTTGAGCTGAGACTCACAGAACAATACCTCCGAGATAATTATCAGTACAATTTTCAGATTGTAAGAGAGACAATGCGAGTGCACCCAGCAGATCCCTGCGGTCAGCATGGAAATGCCATTGCACAAATAAAACCTTGGAATACTTTTGTTTGCTCCCAGGGCTCAGACAACCCCACTTCAGAAATTACTGCTGGCTGTGGGTTGGAGTTACATAAATGACAAGGAGACATTGTCCCCTCTGTGTCCCCCAGGCACAGGGGGCTGCTGGCACCCCAGGCAGGGCTGGGGGCTGAACCAGCTTAAATATCCCGGGGTTTTGAATGTCCTGGGCTGTCCCTTCCTTTGCCTTCCTGCCTCATGTCCTACCTGCCCTTCCTCACATCTGGGCAACACCTGCACATTGACAACACTAGAACAGGCTCTCAGAAGTGATCAAAAGGCATTTCTTTGGGGTTTTAAAGTGAGGTAAGGGTTTCAGTTGTTTTCTGCACTCTCAGATCTCCAGACTCACAGCACCCTTGTAGGCTTTGTGCCATTGGCAGGAAGAGCTCCGCAGGTTCCTGGCTCAGCCGGGGAGTGCAGGTGGGGACGGGAGGTGCCGAGTGCCTCGGTGTGGGCACACAGATCACTCACGTCTTGAGGAGCTCAAGTGCTGCTATTTCAACTCAGAGAAGGAAAAAGAAAAGGTTGCTCTTTTTCTCACGCAAATTTTTCTGCATTTCCACGTGTTTGAGTGTGAGAGTCCCCAAGATGTAAATATTCCTCTTTTGGCTCCCAGACAAAGCTGACGTGGGGATCATTAAGGATCTCCTGGCATTTTTGTAGCAGGGCAGGTGTTGACATTTATGTCTGAACTGGGGGCACACGTGGGTAATTCCAGCATGAGCCATCCTGGAATGTGCCAGGGGCTTCCTGATGGTGCCCAGTGCTCCATCCCATGCCAGCTCTGGGATCTGCTGGACCTGCCAGACAGTGACGAGCATGACTGGGGGATTCAGCCCAAATGGTGTGGTCACCTCCAACAGGATGGTGAATGTGGGCTTAGTCTAAATGCTCTGTCTGCCCAGAGGGATTGTGGGCTCCCTGGCAGTGCCCAAGGCCAGGCTGGACAGGGCTTGGAGCACCCTGGCACAGCGGAACGTGTCCCTGCCCATGGCAGAGGTGGGATGAGACGGGCTTTAGGGTCCTTCCAACCCAACCCATTCCAAACCCTGGGGACAAGAATCTCCTGTGGAAAAGGCCCCAGGGCTGAGGAAATGCCACCAACAGCCTGGCAGCACTGCTGAGGAGCAGCCAGCTCCTGCTGAGCTCTCGCAAGAGCGCCGGCATCAGCCCATCTTATCAGCAGGGTGGGTGAGATAATGCCGATAATCTCGAGTTCCCATCCCGGCGACGTGTTGCTAACACCTCACGGAGTTTGGAGGCGGAAGGGCCCACGAGGCAGGGAAAGATATGTACATATATCTGTGTGCAGAGGAGCTCTTACCCTTTATTATGCAGGTATTTTTGGGAGCTTGAAATGCCACCTTTGGAACAGAAGATTCCGATCGCACGCGGAGGGAAGGGGGAGAATCTGGGGGGCCCCCCCTGCTCTCCCAGCTCACTTGAAAGAGCACGCTGGAGGTAAATTAATTGCCACAACTCTGCTGAGATGAGATCTCAGTCTGGCTGAGGGGCTGGGAGCCTCTCTGGGTGCCGTGTGTGATTGAGGGGATCCAGAAAGGCTTTTTCCCATCGGAAGGAGAGGATTCACAAGTGCCATCCCTCCCTCGTGCCTTTGGCTCCAGCAGCTCAGTGTTAATTGCACCCCAATTCACAGAGTTCAGAGGTGCCCTTTGAGCCAGGCCCTTGGCCCCACTAGGGCTCTCCCGTGTGAAAGCACGCTTGACTGCTGGCTTCTTGGGATAAATTAGGAGCGATTTTAGTCAGGTTTAAGCAGTGGTTGAGCCTGGTCTGGGCATGGCTGTGGCTGGGAGTACCTGGCAAAGCCATGCGGAGGGGAAGAACTCAGGAGTTAACAGCCTTTCACCACAGCCTTAAATTGAGATGTTTTTACCCTCTGTTTTCTTTCCCATATTTTATTTTATTCTTCTCTCATAGTTTCCCCATCCCCACAGTGATCAGCCCTGATATACGAGAGGGATTTTCACTTGAAGGACTGTGCATCTTTAAAATGTCTTCCCTTTATTCTTCCTAGTTCTTACACATGTAATTTCCCCTTTAATTTGACATCATTTAACGGCACATTACACGTCAATGATGTGATCTGTGAATATTTACAATGTTCGTGTCATTTTTATTTTCTAATCCAATTTAAGTAGCTCTGCTTTTTATGACATCATGAATTCTTCAGTCTTTTTAGTCTTTTTGGAACTAATTATTCCATTAGTTCCTTTGAACGGGCTCCATGTTGTCAGTCATTTTCTCCCCGTTTGATCATCAGACCTTTGCTGCCCTCCTTTGCATCTGCAGCCAGAGCTGGAGGAGGCTGTGCCCAGTGCTCTAGCTGTGCCTGTGCCTCACCCTGCCCCCAGCACGGCTTTGCTGCTCAAAATAATCCTACAGAAAGTCCTTCACATACATCCCCCGAGCCCGTCCTTGTGTCCTCGCAGGGAATGTTGTGCTGTGCCTTGGTCTCCGGGCTGGACAGGTCTCCCTTCCCAGCTCTTGGCTTTCTGCTGGTCCATGTCCCAGGAGCTGGAGCGGGAGTCTGGGTGTGAGGACATGAACGGGCCAGAGAACACCCAGTGGATCCAGCTCATGGCCCTGTGGCCCACTCATGGTTTAGGGGAATTTTTAGTATCTGGCCTTGCTGAATCGACAGGAGATGGGCTCAGCTCGCTGAGCATCCAGGCTTCCCAAAGGCTTTTCCAACCTGCCTGTTCCCATCCCAAGGAGGCTGGAAAGTGGGACAGGCAGATCCCAGCCCGGCCTCTCCTGCTCCCTTGTTTACCAGGAATGTTAAACATTCCCTCTGTCATGCTAAAGAGCTCTGTTGTCTGTTGCTGCCCTCTGTAGTGATAGAGTAGAGACCACACGGTTCTCCTGTGCAGCAATAATTCTGTTTATTGGCAATTGTGAATGCATTATGGAAATCAGCGTGGCTGCAAACCCAGGGCTTTCCCAGTTTTTCCTTCTGTTGCTTCCTTTCATTTAGGATTATGTGATCTTCCCCAAATCATCAGATTGAAGGGGTCTTCATGGACTCTTTATTTTTATTTCTTCCCAATTAATGTTTAGAATGTTTCAGGGTAACCTTTTGTAGCTGACCTGCTTGAAGTGCAGCACCTTAAAGCCATAAAAACTCAGAGCTTTTACCCCCAGAAAAGAGAGAGGCTGTTCCTCTGGATTCCACAGCACAATTGTTTCTCTGAAAGGGCAAACTAACAGAAAATCCCAAGCGTTGCTCATTGTCTCCTTTCCTTGAAACTTTAGTTAAAGCAACTTCTTTTTTTTTTTTTTTTTTTTTTTTAATACAGTCAGTTGTAAAATGCAGATTACTCAGGGAATAAAAAGCCAATAATGGCCTGTGTCTGTTGTCCAGCCTCTTCCATTGTTATGCAGATTTCTCCTCAGTGTTTTATGGCAATGAGTGCAATATAAACTGATATTGCTGAGCAAATAATGCTAGAAAATAATGCTGGAATTACCCTGCCTCCCCATGTTGACGTATTTTATTTATTTTCCTCTTGGTATAAAAATTCAAGTAATGAACCTTTAAATATTGAAGACTTCATAAAACTTCAAGTAAAATCAGACTGTGTGTTGTAGAGAGTAACCCACATGCTTTAGGTGGTGGAGCAGAAGTCCCTCACACTGGAGGGAGTTCTGGAAAGGTTTCCACTTAGTGGCGATTGTGGGCTTTGTTTTCATTTTGATATAAAGAAAAATAATTAATTTGCAAAAGGCCATCTCTAAAGTTGGACCTGGCCATCATCCAGGTCACACAAAGTGTTGAACATGAGGGAATGGTCCAGTTTGGGAGTGTGTGGGTTGTGACATTTGGGGTGCAGGTACTTTGTTTGAGGTGGTGTTCAATGGAATAGGGAATTTCCACCTGGAGATCAGCAGGTCTGCATTGCTCTGAGGGGATCATGTGTTAGTGCTGGCTGGAAGAGATTTCCATGGGATACTGGCAAGGAATTCTTCCCTGGGAGGGTGGGGAGGGGCTGGAATGGAATTCCCAAAGAAGCTGTGGCTGTCCCTGAATTCCTTGGAATGTCCAAGGCCAGGCTGGACAGGGCTTGGAGCACCCTGGGATAGTGGAAGCTGTCCCTGCCCATGGCAGGGATGACACTGGATGGGATTTAAGGTCCCTTCCCACCCAAACCAGTCTGGAAGTCTGGGATCCATTAAAGATGTTGAGGTGTCCATGGTGTCTGTGTGCTGCTGGAGCTTGGGGCTGTCCCATCCAGAACTAAGGCAGAACAGGACCTTTTGAATTAAACCAGGAGAGAAGGAATTTACCTGGGGACTCCAGAGCAGCTGGGCTTTCCTTGTTCCCACAGCCCCAGTTTTATGCCAGGTGCATTTTGGACACTCAGAGTATGAGTGGCCCCAACAGGGGGCTTACTCACTGCCTCTTACACCACTCATTAAATTAAGTTTTGTTGTAACAACTCCATGGAGTTCTCCTTGGCAGGGAAGGATGGACATGGAGCAGTAGCCAGAGTTCTCTTCCCACTTCCAAAATGAGCTTCCTCTTATTTCTGTTCGTACTGCAACTGCAACTTCCGTATCTAAGTATGGCCAGGATGTCCCTGTAGTCAGCAAATGGAATTTCATGGAATCATCACAGAATCCCAGACTGGTTTGAGTAGGAAGGGACCTTAAATCCCATCCTATTCCACACCTTCCACTATTCCAGGGTTCTCCAAGCCCTGTCCAGCCTGGCCTTGGGCACTTCCAGGGATCCAGGGACAGCCACAGCTGCTCTGGGCACCCTGTGTCAGGGCCTCCCCATCTTCCCAGGGAAGGATTTGTCCCCAGTTTCTACTCTGAAACTACACTCAGTTAAATCCATTTCTGTTCCCAAGAGTTAACAAGTAAGCAGGACACAAATATTCTACTAAAATACAGTAAGATATTAAAAGGATCATTTGGACAATTATCCTCAATCTTTGAACATTATTTTAAAGAGATAAAAAAAATAGCATTGACAGGTGTGTGAAAGCTAATGATAATTTGAGGAATAAATAACACTCTACAATAAAAACCCCAGAAAACAATAATTCCACAGAAATAACTTCCCATATGAAGTAAGTATAGGAAATAAAGGCAGGAATTGTGGTTATAGCATGGCTAGGTGTTAAATTTATATGCTAATAATTACATATTTGTTGGAAAGGATAGTGGAGTCAGATCACGTAGGGGCAGAAGCAGGAAAATGCATTGTGGAAGGATTTCCTTTAATCCTGCTTGCCCAGCCTGTGTGGATGTGTGTGGTTTGCTCTCCTGGAACGATCTCCAGGGAAGGAGGGATGCCCCACACCAGGCAGAGTGGCTCCTTTCCCTTTCAGGAGGAGCCTTTTGAAATATTCCCTGTGCTCAGAAGTTTAAAAGGGAGCCACCAGATCCCAGTGAATTTGTTAATAAATATGGAGAACACGGCAGATTTTTTTTATTTCTCCACCAAATTACAGCAGGAGGAGGGAAACCAAACCCCCCAACAAAATGGAATTTTTATAACTGAGTTACAAAGTCAAAGTCTTTATTGGTGACATTGCAGGAATAACCCTGTGCATTACTTCTTCATGTGCAGATGGGAAAACCCCACGCATTCTTGTCCTGAAGTGAGGATCTGTAGTTTGTGATGAGGATCTGTAATTTGTGACAAGGATTTTTAGTTTGTGATGAGGATCTGTAATTTGTGTCAAGGATCTGTAATTTGTGACAAGGATCTTTAGTTCGTGACAAGGATCTGTAGTTTGTAATGAGGATTTTCAGTTTGTGATGATAATCTGTATTTTGTGATGAGGATTTTTAGTTTGTGACCAGGATTTTAGTTTGTGATGTGGATTTTTAATTTGACATCATTTGGGAGGACTGGAGTGGAACTCCATTAGATCTGTGGCCACTCTGCTGCTGCTCAGTGTGGATTAAGTGGGAGAAGAAATGACTGAAACAATCTGGTGGAAAAAATGTCAATTTTGTGACATGAACCCAGCTCTGGTTCGTGCCCATCTCTGTGATGGCCAGAGCTGCTTCTCTCTGTAACATTCCAGGTGTTTGTATGGGGGGTTATGTCCAAAAAATGATCATACCAGCTGGTGGTGCCTCTTGTTTCCAGTGGGACAAGGAGAACTGTCAGACGTTGGTTTGGAATACTTAAAGGAAAGTTGAAAGTCAGGAAGTTTGTCCATTCATTTTCTGTGTGATTTTGATGGAAACAGGATACCAGGAGACCTTGAGGCCAGGTGATTTGCAGTAAATTTGGGGACAGCTTGTACACACACAGCCACAGCTGCAGAGATGCGCTCAGGGTACCCCAATCCTTTAACCTCAGACGCGTTACAGATCATTTCTGCTGTCACCAACCCAGCCCTCAGCATGGGCTGTGATGTGTTTGTATTACCTGAACATCCATCATTTTCCCCCGGGAGCTGCAGTCCAGGTTTTCCTTGGCACACCTCCACCCGTGCCCAGGTTTTGCTGTTCATTGTTAATGAGTATTGGGATTTCCCTGGGGTGCTGTTCGTTAGCCAGGCAGGTGGCGGGGGAAGCATCCCGGGGTGCTCTGGCAGGATCCTGGACAGCTTTGGGATGTGGGGTGGGACACTCGGCACCATCCAGGCGCCAGCGCAGGGACACCAACAAGCCCTGGAACGCTTGAGCTCCTTGTGCGGAGAGGATTCACCGTGGAATCGCAGGGAGCCCTGCAGGCTGTGCCCGCAGGCTCAGGGCGAGAGCACGGCCGGGGAAGCTGCCAGGACGGCTCGGTGCGGTTTTCCCGGGCTGGAAATGCAGCAAATGCAGCAGACCCAGAGCTGCCGAGGCTGCTGGCTGCGGGGAGCGCGGGGTGCGGGGCAGGATAATTGAGTGTACCTGTGGCACGGGGCTGTGTCTAATCAGCCGCTGCGGAGGTGGGCAGTGTCAAGTGCCATCCATCTGCTTCTCCTGAGCTCGGCGCACGCAGGAGGAGGGGGAGTGATCAGACAAAGATATATAACCGTGTTGACCACTGAAGTACCTGGTTAACAACTTAATTATCTGAGTTCAGCTATCAGTCAGCAACAAACCCGGACAATTTAGACATCCTTTATAATTTGCTATAAAAATGGCATAATGATAAGGACAGTGTTGCTCGAATTAGAATCTGCATTAAGTGTGTTTAATTTAATTTTTCTAATTATATTTCTAATAGCTTAAATATGTGCACTGATAAAATGGTTAGCCACCTGCATTTAAATGCCACCTGATGCGTTTATTTTGGAACAGTAGCAGATTGATATAATTTGAGCACGAGCTCCTCTGAAAATTCCTTTATTAATGGGTGTTAAATTATTCTTTGTGCTGCACGTGAAGTTCTGGAGCTGCCACAGGGGTGGCAATGGCTGGGAAATGCCTGAAACCTGCAAATATTTATTGTATTTTCTGAGCTGGGAACAGGGAGGGGTCTTAATTAAAATTTAAAATTTGTGGTGGCGTTCCACGGTTCTTCTGTGCTCGTTAAGCCTTTTTCTTATATCAGGTGAGTTAAATTTTTTGCATGGAGTGTGTGGATTGAGGGTATTCTTATAGAATTTCATTTTAAGCATCCCCATATGATACCAATTTACCAAATTAATTAATAGCCACAAATCTGACTAATTCTATGTTGCAGGTTCAGTGAGAGCTGCCTGTTGGCAAATGTTGGATGTTTCCTAAATAATTCCTCTTTTGAGCTGAAATTGGGCCTTTTTGCCTAAATCTCCATGTAAGATCGAGGCAAATACTGAAAAATTTGTTAGAGAAAAACACAAAAAAAAATCTTGTTCCTTTCCTGGCAGTAAATGAAAATTGACTTTTAAAACAACTCGTGTGCAGCTGGTGCTGAGCTGATGTCTCCAGGCCAATTCAAATGTATAATAAATTACAAATAAAAGAATAATTTAGAAAACACTACTTAAAAACATAACTAAAACAGCTTCACTTCCTGAATTGCATATGGCAGATATTGTTCACAGGGCTAGGACAGGAACAGAAATCCATAAAATCAATGTTTATTAATTGTTTATTTGCGCTCGGAGCTCTGTTTATTTTCTGTGCTTTACCACCAAGTGAGGAGGTTGTGCTGTGAGAGGAGCAGGAGCCTCTCTGCTGGGACAAACTCACCACGGGGTTGGTGGGAGCAGAGGATTCCATTTCGAATTTTAATTCCTTGCTTGGAACAAGGTCAGATTAAAAAATACTTTTAACGAGCGCCATAAAGGGCACCAGGAAAATGAAGCTGAGAGCGTCCATCAGCCCCTCACACCTGGGCTGGGCTCTGCCGCTGTGTCCATGAAAACTGGGCAGCTGGGAATCTGGGAATGCTGGATGTGAGCTGTTGGTGGAGCTCGGGGGTGTGCTGTCTGCTCGGGGTGGGGCTGGAGATGTGGGGATGGAGCAGGGACGGGGATGGGACAGGGACAGGGATGAGGATGGAGCAGGAACAGGGATGGAGCAGGGATGGGGATGGAGCAGGAATGGGGACGGGGATGCAGCAGGGATGGGGATGGAGATATGGGGTGGAGCAGGGACAGGGATAGGGATGGAGCAGGGATGGGGATGGAGATGGAGCAGGGACAGGGATGGAGCAGGGACAGGGATGTTCCTGGAGGTGCTGCAGGGCTGGAGCAAGGACAGGGATGTTCCTGGAGGTGCTGCAGGGCTGGAGCAGGGACAGGGATGTTCCTGGAGGTGCTGCAGGGCTGGAGAAGGGACAGGGATGTTCCTGGAGGTGCTGCAGGACTGCAGAGCTGAAGGGCTGCTCCCCACATCCCCAGCCTTTCCTTACGCTTGAGTTTTGATTTGCCTCTTTCCCCAAAGAACTTCTCCCTCTGCCACAGCCTCGGAGACAATTCCCCTGTGTCCTGTGTCTCACTGGATGATCTGGGATCCTCCTGCTTCTCTGGCTCTGCCCACATTCCCCATACGCCTGTGCCCATTGCTGGGTGGATTTTAGAACCATCACCCCCAAACCAACTGGTTCTGATCCAAGGGCTGGTGTTGAAAAAACCCAAAGAGTGCAGATCTCACGGGAAGCACTGTAAACATGGGGAGCACTCCCTTCCCAAAGCCCCCATGCTGGAGCCATGGGCTCCCTCTGAGCCCCTGGAAGTCCATGGGATTCCTTTTATTGACTTGGCTGAGCTTGGATCAGCCAGTGCCACACACACAGGGACCCCAGCCCCTGGCATGTGGATGATTTCCATTTCAGGCCCTTGATCTCCCGTGGATTCCCTTAACATTTACCTAGAGAGGAGGAATATTTCTGGCGTCTCACACCAGAGGCGTGTTCATATTTAAATATTTCTGTTCTGGGGGCTGGTGCAGGCAGTACCAGTACTGGAGATGTTGGAGGATGGACCCTAATCTCTGATCTCAGCCCACACTTCCAGTCTGAAGCTCCCTGTGCTCCCTGTCACTACCAGCTGTGGTAAATGGGCTCTGCTCTGGCAGAGAAGGTCAATGCAAAGTAACAAAACTTGTGGGTTTTGGTGAATTATGCCGAAAATGAATGTGTCTGCACAGAAAAGCAGGAGGTTTTGTAGCTGTACATGTACATCTGTAAATGAGCTGCAAATTCAGTGAGCCTGGGGTAGAGCAGGTGCTTCTCCCTCTGAGGGCACTGCCTGCAGCCCTGTTACTGTTTGGTGATGTCACTGCTGCTTTTGCCAGTACCAGGCTTTGTTGGAAAGACTTTATTTTCTGATGTTTATGTGGATGTCATATGGCCAACAACATCTGTCCTGAGCACTTCCTAGCAGGGAGATTTTGAGCCATTGCCAGAAACATGGGTTCCATCTCTCGGTATTGTTACCAGGGTGTTACAAGGGTTAGCATTGACTAATCCGGCTCAGGATTGGAAGGGAATGTGGTGAGGCACAGGCTGCTGCAGGCAGCTGCTTCCCCACACACCGGGGAAGCTTTGCTGCAGAGATCCTTGAGGGAGCTGCTCCTGCCCCTCCGAGGCACCTCTGGGGGGTGATCCTCCTCCTCCGAGGCACCTCTGGGGTGCTCCTGCCCTTCTGAGGCACCTCTGGGGAGATCCTGCCCCTCCGAGGCACCTCTGGGGAGATCCTGCCCCTCTGAGGCACCTCTGGGTGCTGTGTCCAGCTCTGGCTCCTCAGCACAGCAGGGTCAGGAGCTCCTGGAGCTGAGCAAGGGCCTGGAGCATCTCGGTGCCCAGGAAAGGCTGAGGGAGCTGGGGCTGCTCAGCCTGGAGAGGAGCCCCAGTGAGAGGGGCCTCGGCCCTGGCTGTCCCTGGCTGTCCTCATGTGTCCATCTGCCCCCGTCTGTCCGTCTGCCCCCATGTGTCCATCTGTCCCCGTGTGTCCGTCTGTCCCCGTGTGTCTGTCTGTCCCTGTCTGTTCCCGTGTGTCCGTCTGTCCCCATGTGTCCGTCTGTCCCTGTCTGTCCCCGTGTGTCCGTCTGTCCCCGTGTGCCCATCTGTCCCTGTCTGTCCCTGTCTGTCCCCGTCTGTCCCTGTCTGTCCCCATGTGTCTGTCTGTCCCTGTCTGTCCCCGTGTGTCCGTCTGTCCCCGTGTGTCCGTCTGTCCCTGTCTGTCCCCGTGTGTCCATCTGTCCCCGTGTGTCCGTCTGTCCCTGTGTGTCTGTCTGTCCCTGTCTCCCCGTGTGTCCGTCTGTGCCCGTGTGTCCGTCTGTCCCCGTCTGTCCCCGTCTGTCCCTGTCTGTCCCCATGTGTCTGTCTGTCCCTGTCTCCCCGTGTGTCCGTCTGTCCCCGTGTGTCTGTCTGTCCCTGTCTGTCCCCGTGTGTCCGTCTGTCCCCGTGTGTCCGTCTGTCCCTGTCTGTCCCCGTGTGTCCATCTGTCCCCGTGTGTCCGTCTGTCCCTGTGTGTCTGTCTGTCCCTGTCTCCCCGTGTGTCCGTCTGTGCCCGTGTGTCCGTCTGTCCCCGTCTGTCCCCGTCTGTCCCTGTCTGTCCCCATGTGTCTGTCTGTCCCTGTCTCCCCGTGTGTCCGTCTGTCCCCGTGTGTCCGTCTGTCCCTGTCTGTCCCCGTCTGTCCCTGTCTGTCCCCGTGTGTCTGTCTGTCCCTGGCTGTCCCCGTGTGTCCGTCTGTCCCTGTCTGTCCCCGTGTGCAGGGAGGTCGGAGCAGGCCCGGGCTCTGCTCGGGCCCAGCGATGGCCCCAGAGCCGCGGGCAGGGCTGAGCCCAGGAGCTCCCGGCACAGGAGGCAGAGCCCGGGCAGGGCTGGAGTCTCCTCCCGGGGCCACCCCAGAGCCACCCGGACACAGCACGGACACTGCTGTGCCCCGAGCTCTGGGGTGGCACCGGTGACCCCCTGGGCTCTGCCAGCCCGGCCCCGCCGGGACCCAGGCCCTGAGGGCGCCCACCGTCCCTGGATGCTTCTGCGCCTCCTTCCCGCTGTCGGGACGGGCTTTCCGTTCCCTCGAACCGGAACCCGAACCCGCACCCGAACCCGCACCCGAACCCGCACCCGAACCCACACCCCGAACCCGCACCCCGAACCCACACCCCGAACCCACACCCCGAACCCGCACCCGA
>VYZP01010462.1:0-20104 GCA_013400635.1 Hypocryptadius cinnamomeus | reverse complement strand
ATCCCTGTGTCCCTTTATCCGTTTATCCCTGTGTCCCTCTATCTCAGTGTCCCTTTGTCCCTGTATCCCTGTGTCCCTTTATCCTTTTATCCCTGTGTGCCCTGTATCCCTGTGTCCCTATATCCCTACATCCCTGCATCCCCTCGTGCTCAAATCCTTGTATCCCTGTATCCCTACATCCCTGCATCCCCTCACCCCTATATTCTTACATCAATGCGTCCCCTCACCCCTGCATCCCTGGATCCCCTCATCCCCTCACCCCTGCATCCCTGGATCCCCTCATCCCCTCACCCCGGCATCCCTGGATCCCCTCATCCCCTCACCCCTGCATCCCTGTATTCCCTTATCCTCTCATCCCTGCATCCCTGGGCTGCTGGGAGCAGCTCTGTCCTTCGAATCTGGAATTGTGCACAGTTTATTCCTCGTGGTGCTGTCCTTGCAGCTGCAGGAGTCCAGGGGTTCCTTAGGAGTATCCAACACCTGAACTGGGATCTGAGGGAGAGTTTGGGGTACAGTTCCAGGGGGCATCAGGTGAAGGAGCCTCTCCTACATTAATCCAGCACAAGTTCAAACTTGGAGTGTGTTTTTCTCTCCCTGCTTCCTCCACACTCAGTGGCTCAGCTGCGTGGTTCACTTCCTTGGAAAGACAGCAGACAGTTTGTGTTGGTTAAGCCAGGTTTGGGATTTGGCTGATTAAGCCAGGTTTTGGGTTTGTTTTGATTAAGCCAGGTTTTGGGTTTGTTTTGATTAAGCCGGGTTTTGGGTTTGGTTTGATTAAGCCAGGTTTTGGGTTTGGTTTGATTAAGCCAGGTTTTGGATTTGTATTGATTAAGCCAGATTTGGGATTTGGCTGATTAGCCAAATTTTGGATTTGTACTGATTGAGCCAGGTTTGGGATTTGGGTGATTAAGCCAGGTTTTCAGTGGCATTTTGTACCCCTCTGGTGGTTGGCAGCAGTGGCAGCTGAGGGGATTTCCACTCCCTATGGGATGGGTTTCCATTCCCTATGGGATGGGTTTCCATTCCCTGTGGGATGGGTTTCCATGCCTTATGGGATGGGTTTTCACTTCCTATGGGATGGGTTTCCATTCCCTATGGGATGGGTTTCCATTCCCTGTGGGATGGGTTTCCATGCCTTATGGGATGGGTTTTCACTTCCTATGGGATGGGTTTCCATTCCCTATGGGATGGGTTTCCATGCCCTATGGGATGGGCCCCACCCCAGGGTGCTTTGGCAGCCCTGGGAGCAAGGCATGCCTGAGGAGCTGAAGGACTGAATCCCACACAAAACCCTTCCCAGGGCTGAATCCCACACAAACCTTTCCCAGGGCTGAATCCCACACAAAACCCTCCCCAGGGCTCTGTCTCCGGGGGCTCCCGCTCACAGCAGCGCCGCTCCCATTTAAAGCCCGTCCTTTGCCGCTGGACTGGAGCTGCCATAAAAAATTCATCGGGGCTTGAAGAGATTTGTGCGTCCGTGTCCTGCCCATTGTCAGACAAATTGAAGTGTGCAGGGAAGGCAGAGCCCAGCCCGGGATTTATTTACTCCTCGCGTTCCAATATTGAGAGGAGCCGCTCCGGCCCTTCAAAGGGGACGGTGACAATGCGGTGACACCGGGTCAGCGGCACCGCGGTACCTGCGAGGGGATTGTTCTGCTGCCAGAGAGGAAGTGACTGAAACCTCTTTTTCTCATCACTGTCTGCTCTGATTGATGGCTAGCTGGTCACACTCAACGTGCCCTTTTTAAATAATTCACGATGTCATCACAGCACCAGTTTATAACTGGCCTGTTATTTTTACCTTTGTTCACTCACTAACAGGAGATTCCATAAATTAACTACTTGGGGCTTTGGGAGCGTTAGGACTGGGTGAAACGTTCCTTTTGCTTTCTCTTTTCTTATTCTAGTTTATTTTTTTTTAAGCTTTCAAAGCCCTCCTGCACACAGCAGCAAGGATTTTTCAAAAGCCACAGGCTCCAGGTGTGATAATTCATTAAAAACCAGCTTAGAAAATCAATAGATTCTTCTTGATGACATTAATTAAAATATAAGGAAATGCCCAAAATGAAGCAGCCACATTCACCCAGGTTGGGATGAGTTCATCCCTCATACAGGGAGGGCTGGTTTGGGCATCACAAATTCCCACTGAAAGTTCAGGATGAGAACTGGGCATTAATTGATGCCGAGTGCTGTTCTCTGACTGTGCTGGAAATAATCCAAATAAGGACAGCTCCAACTGGAGCCTTGAATTATTTTAGCAGCAGTTAATGTCTAAAATATTGAATAATGTACTTTGCAAATCAGATTCTATTTGTTTAACTCGGGAATTGGGGCTGGGTCACTCAGATTAGGCGCTGGCTGAGTATTTATCCTCTCTCTCTGGGCTGTGGAAATGTGGCTCCTAATTAATGGATGCCAGGAGTAATCTCTGGGATTCCTTTGCCAGGCTCTCTCATTAGAAGACTTGGGGCAGTTTTTACATTGTTTCAGTATTTTTTTATGAAACACCTTGGGGGTAAATGTCTTATTCATCCAGAAATGGTGCTTCCCTCCTTCCCTGCCCCTTTGGGGTGTGTGTGGTTGTCTGTCCCAGGGGATGTCCCTGGAGAGGGACAGCAGATTCCTGAGCAGGGAGGGTTTCCAAAGCTCCTGTATTGAAGTGGACTTTGAGAGGTCAGCTATCGGGGAATATGGGATTGGGACGCCCATTTTCACTCCTTTTTGGGACAGGCAGGGGCAGCCAGCTGGGAACAGCCGAACCAGGAATTCATCCCTCGGCTTTATTGCCTGTGCCACTCTGGATTTGGGCTCCAGAGCTGGAGAAACTGCAGCAGCCCCTCAGGGCTCAGAGCTGGGATGTGCTCTGGGAATGTGCAGGATTTTCCAGCACCAGAAATCACAGGGAGAAAATCCCTGGGGTGCAGAGCAGCAGCACCTGGAACGGGCAGGGCATGGAAGGGATGAACCCAAAACTGCTCTGGAAAAAGCTGGGGCTGAAATATCTGGTGATGCCTGGGAGACCTTTTCACCTTTGATCTGCTGTTCAAATCTAGTCAGCATAATTCAGCCAAAATATTTGGGGTTTTTATTGTTGTTGTTTTGAGTTTTTTTTTTTCTGGGTTTGTTTTTGCATTTTTTTGTTGGTTTTTAGGGGGTTTTTTGTTTTGTTTTGTTTTTTGTTGTTGTTTTGGTTTTGGTTTGGTTTGGTTGTTTTTCTTTTTTGCAGTCGATGGTTTGGGGGGGCTTTTTTGCTTGTTTTGTTTTTATTTTGCTGGTTTGGGTTCTTTTTTCTGTGGCTTTTTTGGTTGCTGGTTTTGGTTTTGTGGCATTTTTTTCTTGGTTTGTTTTTATTTTGTTGCTGTTTTGAGTTCTTTCTTTCTGGGTTTGGTTTTTTTTTTTTGGTAGTTGGTGGTATTTTTGTGGGATTTATTTTGTTTGGTTTGTTTTTATTGCTGTTGTTGCTTTGGCTTCTTTTTTTCTGGGGTTTTTCTTTTTTTTTTTTTTTTTTAATGGCTGATATATTTATGGGGTTTTTTTATTTGGTTTGTTCTGCTGGGTTTTTTGTCTCTCTGAGATTTGGTTTCCAAGCCCATCCCTGCTACCTGCCGGGGGCAGAGCTGCTGCTCAGCCCCAGGACCCCGTGGGGGTAATTAATAAGGAGTCAAGTTCTGAACTAACTGAGACAAATTGGAAAGCTGCGAGTTGGGAGATAAGAGCCGGGGGTGACACTTTATTTGTGCCGGGGTTATCAAATCAGAATAAGCACTTGGAGCAAACAGCAGCATAAAAGGCACGAGGGAGGTACAAGAACCCCGCAGTAATTGGGTTTCCCCACACAAATGGGATCCATGTAGCAAAAGGGTTTCCCTTTGAAGCCGCTGCGCTGAGTTTGGGGTGCACGGTTTCCATTAGCCCCTGCTCGGCTCCAGCCCCTTGCCAGGCAGATAAATGCAGGAAACATCCCAACATTTGATATCCTAATCCCATTTGCTTCTCTTTCCAACAGCCTGGAGTGGCCAGAAATAAATCACAAAATTGCAAGAGGGATAATACAACACACAGTGCCTTTCATGAGAATATAAAAATGAGATTATTTGTTCTTTTTAATATATGTTTGGGTTTTTTTTCAGTATTTGGTTATTGATTAAAAAAATATTAAAATCCCAGTTTTATGCACCACAAGCTTAGGGAGTTATCTGGAAAAGAAAAAGATTTTAGTCTTTAAAAATTTGAAATTTCTCCCTTGTAGTCAGAGAGGAAAGAATGAAGGGATAAAAGCAAAATAGGGAAATAAAGAATCTGTAGGAAATATATAAAATACAAATAAAGGAGATAAAGAAAATATAAATTGATTTTCTGGGAGCATAAAAAAGAAAAGGTGAAGTGTTGACTCTGTAGCTCAGAAATGGGCAACTGTTACTGGGTTTAAAATATTCCTGGATTTTTGGATTTTATTTAATTTTATTTTCCAGCAGGATTTAGAAGGAAAACAATGCTAATGCACATATATATATGTATATAATGTATTACATATAGAATATATTGTATATATTATATATACCTTGTATATATTATATATATCTCCCCTGTGGAACGGTTGCTGAGGGGACCTTTAGTCCCCTGCACCCCCGTGTGCCAACCACAGGTGACAACTGATGCCACCACAGCCTTTGGTCCAAACGGAGCCAGACCCAGGAGGCCTCACCCCCCCTTCCTGTGCTGCCTCAGCCCAGAACCTTCTGCAATTTCCACAGAATCCCAGAACCTTTTAGGTTGGGAAAAGCCCTCCCAGCCCATGGAGTCCCAGCTGTGCCCATCCCCACCTTGTCCCCAGCCCAGAGCCCTGAGTGCCACCTCCAGGAGTTCCTGGGACACCTCCAGGGATGGGCCCCCCAAACCTCCCTGGGCAGCCCCTGCCAAGGCCTGAGCCCCCTTTCCATGGGGAAATTCCTGCTGCTGTCCACCCTGAGCTGCCCTGGGCCAGCCTGAGGCCGTTCCCTCTGCTCCTGTCCCTGTTCCCTGGGAGCAGAGCCCGACCCCCTGGCTGTCCCCTCCTGTCAGGGAGTTCCAGGGAGTTTGGGGTTGTGGTGTCTCCATGTTTTCTTTAGCCCAGCAGTGAGGGGTCAGTTTTTGTGGAGGTTTTGTGGGGATTTGTAGGGATTTGTAGGGTTTTGTAGGGTTTGCTCCCTCTCCCCCCTGGTCTCGGGAATCCCAAAGCCATTGGGCAGCTCCCAGCTGGATCCTGGTGTATCCAAGCTCTTCCACTGCTGCCCTGGGTTTGCAGCCCAGGTACCCCTGGATGTGAGGGAGCTCTCCATTCCTTGGAATACCCGTCTGCCCAGGAATCCACTCGCTTTCCTTGGGTTTCGTTGCCATCCCCCCCATCAGTCTGCCTCAGCCAAAACCATTTCTGGGGCAGGCACAGCCTGGTGGCTTTTCCCGGGGATGGGAGGAGGGAACGTAGGTGCTGCTCCATGGGGACACAGCCCAGGCCTGGCTGCAATCCCAAACTGCAGAGGGGGAGTCACTCCTGCCTCGGCTCCTGGGGCACGGGGCTGGCTCCCACCAGGGCCAGGAGTTTATTTTTATATACACAGACATCATTTCATTTCATTTCATTCTATTTCATTTTTGTGGAAACAGGAAGGTGGAGATGCTGGATCAGGGCAAGGGATCAAACAAACAAACACCTTGTCTTTAAAGGGTTTTTTCCCTTTCCAGCAGGATCTGCTCTTCCTGCCTCAGCCTCCCTGAGCAAAGCCAGCTGCCAGAGGAGACAAGGCTCCAGGTGTGAGTGCAGGAGTAGGGGCTGTTCTCTCAAAGCTGGGCTTTGGCTCAGGTGCTTCTGCAAGAGGAGAAGTCCATGTCTGGCTATTCCACTCAGGGTATTCCAGGATTCTATAAAAACTCTTTTCCACCTCTTTTATCCATCCATTTCTTAGCCAGGACCAAGCACCCAAGGACTCCCAGCTTAGGCTGAGCTTTCCCTCCTCAGCAGGGAGATGAAGGTGAGGATGAGGAGGTCTCACCTCGCCTCAGACAGGGACACCACCAGAGGGCTTGGGGGACACGGCCAGCAGGAATTTGGGCTCTCCTCCCACTTGCACAAGGTCCTGCTGAGCCCCTGTGGGAGGCGGCGCTGCAGATCCACCATGGATCCACTCTGGGCAGTTTGGGATGTGCCCTCCCCATCCTCACGGGGAGAGATCCCTGCTCCGCGTGAACTTATCCAGCATGCCCTAAGGAGGGGTTTATCCACAGTGAAGAGCTCTGGGCAATGAAGTCTGAGCAAACTCCTTCTCCTGAAAGGATTTTCAGTTTGCCCAGTGAAGCAGAAAACCTCCCCTACCCACCGGAATGCCTTTGGAGCAGACAGGGGCGGACAGGGATGGCCTTAACCCTTGTCAGCACCTCCCTCAGCAGCTGGAAAAGGCCATTTCCTGCTCCTTCTGGGCCTGTCCCACCTCTGGGAGCTTCTCCCAGCCTGGAGCAGGCAGCAGTGCTGGGGTGGGGTGGCTCCGGGTGCCCAGGGACATCCTGCCTGTCCCTGGACCTGGTGGCAGCAGGGACAAAACCCCCTCGTGCAGGAGAAACGCTCCCAGTGTAGAGGCTTGGTGTGGAAAATCGGGGCTGCAGCACCTGAATCGCTGTCTTTAGTTTGTGGAAATTACAATTATTTTGATTTTAGTCCACAGACAGCTTGAAATGTTGCAAAACTCTGCAGGTGCTCTTGGTTATAACAAAACCCCAGAACAGATGGTGCAAGGTACCAGGCCAGCTCAAGGGATTAAACGCAAGGCTTTTGAAATTTAAAATTAAAGCTGGGTGATCTTGGGAAAATGTACCTGCCAAACAAGCTCGCTTAGGAAAAAAAAAAGTTCTCCAAGTTCTCCATACAAGCTGATTTAAATTCAAATTAGACAAAAATTGGGCACTTTAAAAGTGCTTAAGAGAGGATTAAAAATCTGCGAGCGGGAAGAAATGGGATGGATACGAAGCATTTGTTGCGGCAGTGGATTTTTGGTGGCCAAAATCTCTTTCTGTCCTCGTTTCCTCGGGAGTTCTTGAGTGGCTGGTGGGGAAAAGCTCTGCCGACCTTTCCTGGGCATTGTCCGCTGCTCAGGGCGAGGGGAGCATCCCGAGCTGGGCGGTCTCGCACGGGGTTGGTGGCAGAAGCCACCCCCCCGGTGCCACCCCAGTGGCGCTGGGACCCAGCCGGGAGGGACAGCTCCCCGCGCTCTGTGCCCGCCCTGTGGCAGCCGGGACCGGGCTTTGCGCTGCTTTTGGGATGTCAAATCTGTCCGTGAGCTCAGCCGGGGAAGGATCGGGCTCGGGGACCATGGGGCAGGGATGGAGCAGCGCGGGGCAGGCGGTGCCCGTGCTCCAGATGTCCCCTTTGTCCCCGCGTTGTCCCCCCGCGCGGAGCCGTTCCCGCTCCCCCTGGCACGGGGCATTGTTTTCCCTCGGTTTTTGGTTAAATCGCTCTTAATCGCCAGCCCGGTGGGGGCATTGAGGCTCACAATGGGCAGGGAGCCCCCGGGGTGGAAAAGCCGCAATCTGGCCGGCTTTGATGGCCTTGTTGGCCGGAATTTGGGACTCCAGCGAACACTTCGCCGCAGCTCCTTTGAAAGCTGAAAGGGCTGGCAAAGCCCGCCGCTGCCCGGTGTTGGCTGGAGCCTGTGGTAATGTGCGAGATAACCTATTAATCACAACTTTTATATTCATATGCAAAACGTGCCTGGAGGACAATTTAATCATTTATTACAAGCGCTTGCTGTATTTACTTTCCCTTTCCCTCTCCCTTCTCTCTCATTAGGGGAGAGGGAAAAGGGATTCGGCCGGGACGGGCACCGGGAGCCTCCTGGAAAAGGCAAAAGTGCGCAAAGTTTCAGCCCGAGCCATGTTTTGATAGGGATTTGAAAGTCAGCGTGATTAAAGTAATTGAAAGATCCTCTCTTATTTTTCCTGCCCGTTCCTGTCTCGTCTTGTCACATTAAAGGTTTTTAAGGACTTTAATTAGGTGTGGTGGTTACGGAGCCGACAGAGAGCAGCCCTGTCCACGCCCAGCCCCTTGATGGGAGATGATCACTCTGGCAGGTACAGGCTGGCAAGATGAACCGATATAAATTAACTAGGAAAGGTTAAATTAGAGTAAAATGAGGATTGTAGACCAATCTAGGAAGCAAAGTCAGTTCTGAGCCGGTGCCTGTTCTGCCCGCCGTTCTCAGCCAAGAGCCCGAGGAGAGCTCGGGATTGGAAAGCTTCTCCATGGGCATCAGCCTTAATTGTTTCCTGAAAAATAAATTCGGATGTGGGGAGACGAGTCAGGGCTGGGAACCCTCAGGGAGGACAGTGCGAGGCTTGCACAAAACTCTATTTCCTGAGCAGTGCAGGAAGGTGGATTTTGAGGGGGTTTGCAGAAAGCAAAGGGAGCAAGCATTGGGCTCTGAGTGGGGCAGAGCAGAGGAAGCAAAGGACAGAGGGGGACTCTGTGCCTCTGGACCACCTGGACCTTCAGCCTGTGCCTGTGTCCCTGTGTGTCACTGTCCTGTGCCCCCGTGTGTCACTGTCCTGTGCCCATGGCCCACTGTGTCACTGTCCTGTGTCCCTGTGTGTCACTGTCCTGTGTCCCCATGTGTCACTGTCCTGTGCCCATGGCTCAGTGTATCACTGTCCTGTGCCCATGGCCCAGTGTGTCACTGTCCTGTGTCCCCATGTGTCACTGTCCTGTGCCCATGGTCCAGTGTGTCACTGTCCTGTGTTCCCGTGTGCCACTGTCCTGTGCCCGTGGTCACAGCCCCAGGGGGTTCTCTGGGCCCGTTTCCCCTCCCTGCCACCGTTCCCCAGCCACCATTCCCAGGCACAGCGCTGGGAATTTGTCCCAGATCATCCCAGCTACAAGGACAGCCTTTGCTGGGGCTCACCTTCAGCACCCTTTGGAGTCAGCACCACGGGCTTGGGATTAACCTTGGGGTGTTTTTCAGTGGTCAGGACCAAAAAAAAGGCAGTGTGATAGCAATGCAGTAGTATTAATTTTAAAATGTGTTTGCTAGTTTTTATTATATTTAAATTATTCTACAGCACACAGCAAGACAGGACCACCTCTGCATGGTCCTCGATCACTTTTTAAACTCTCCTGTAGGACTGCTGAACAATGCAAACAAACAGAGATGGATCCTATTCTTTATCTGAATTAAAAAAACAACACTCTTGTTGTGTTTTATCAGGATGTCTATTTGGCTGGGTATTCAATTACAGGGTTCATTAAATCAAGATCGCTGTAGCCATATTTCATCTTTTCATTGCACTGCGACACTGAGGGGGGTTCCATGCTCCGTGCAGGAGGCTGAGTTCTTGCTTGCAGTCCAGAAATGACATTTGCCACCTCAAACCAGTGGGAATTTGCAGAATTGAAATTCTGCAAAATTAGAGCCTCATGCGTTGCCAGCACATCCGTAACTGGGATTGCTGGTTCTACACACCCTTTTACCCAGCCATAATCACCAGGAAAAGTGGCTTTAATTTGTCTGACAGTCTTTAATCTGCCCCTTTGTTGGAGCGTTTGGTGTTGAAGTATTTTCTCAAGGACTTGGTGGTTGCTATAGATATTTTTCTCCATAGCAAGGATTACATTGCATTAATCCTACAAAAAGATACCGTAATTAATTTGAAAATTGCTCCTGAGTCGAGAAGTATTTAAAACCTTAATTAGGCCTAACCTTGTTTTCTGTCCCAGCTCATCAGATGCGGGCTCTGAGGAGGGGAAGGTCCCCATGCTGGTGTCCCCGTGCCGGTGTCCCCGCGTGCCGCCGGGAGCCGCGGGCGGCGCGGAGGGAAGCGGTTCTTTAAAGCTCGGGAGAAATGCAGCGCATTTATCAGCTCTGAGTGGATATCATTGTGTTTATAACAGAGTGGAGGCACCATGCAATTTTGCTCTTGAAATTGGTTTATATAGATGACTGGTTGCTGTGAAGTGTGTGTCAGAGTTGCATGCAGCCCTTATGAAGTAGTACAATTGTCATCGCTTCTTACATGGTTGTTGAGGAGAGCTGAGAGCCCGGCTCAGTCAGCTGTTGAATAGATAACCCAACACACTTAACGTGGCATACATTGTAAAGAATTACATGCCTGCTACAATGAGCTCTGGGCCTCTGCTCGAGATAATAATCCTGGTGGGTGTACCACGTGTGGCGGCTGTCTGATCGCTCAGATATGACTGACGAAACATAAAGAAAAATGTCAGGCGGCTGCGAGGAAAATGCTGCTGGAAGTTTGTTTAAGGTTCACGGCCACGGCTGCGCTCCCGCGTTAACCCCGGCTCTGCCGCGGCCCCGGCAGCTCGGGCTGGGCTGGGGTGGGGTTTGTCAGCTGCGATAAAGGCTCTGCCTGTCCCTCCCCGTCGTGGTGGCCTTGTCGAGCAAAGTCCCGGTGTCACTTCACATTTGCCAAACGCCACCGCGGAGGGCGAGCGCTCGCGACTTCTTAAGTGCCGTGGCACAACTCATTGCGGGGAAGGGAAGGGCAGCCCGGATAATCGAGCTGGCAATATGGACTGGGCCGCAGCAGCAGTAATTAACAGCACTGGCGCATTAATGAGAGAAAGAGAGAAATAAATAGAGAGCAGCCGCTCCAGAGGGGCTCGGACGCTGCGCAGATGAACGTGGGAGAGACGCGGACAGGGCCTTGAGGCGCCCTGGGGTTGCAGGCTGAGTTCCCTGGATCTGCTGCAGCAGAACCTGCACTCTGCACACTCACCTGGGACACCTTCCAGCCCTCTGCTGCTCCTGTAGGTTGGGATGGAGCATCCCTGGGTGTGGGACCGTGGAAAGGACAGCGCTGAGGGGCTGGAAGGGCCCCCTGGGCTTCTCCCTTGGAGCTGTACGAGTCTGAGGGAGCCCAGCTGGGCTGAGAGATGGCTTCTTCTTCTGTGGGAAAGCACAGGAAGGGTTTGGATGGAAGGAGGAAGGCGGAGGAGACCCTGTAATTTGTAATTTGTAATTTCTGGTATTGCTCAACCCACAGTTGTGTCCTGTGGGATGGGAGATGTCCTGCACACCCTTCCCATGCACATGGAGGGAAATGCCAGGGCCAGCTGTTCCCTGCTGGAGTATTTCGCTCCATTTACATGGAAGCCTTTTACCTATATTTTGATATCATTCCCAATTTTTTTCCTTGAGGGAAGGTGAGAAGGGGTGGGATTATCCCTCAGTAACCTCTAGAAATGAAGTGTGCTCAGGAAATGGGTTTGGACCTTTGCGGCTGCAGTCGGCATCGTCCCTAGAGCAGAGCAGGGCTGGGGACAGGAGTCAGAGGTGATGGGGCTCATTTCCCTCACCCTGAACTCATCCATAGCATTTGACCCACCTGGGCCAGGGAGGTGTCCCTGCCCATGGAAAGCGGTGGAATGAGATGAGCTTTAAGATCCCTTCCAACCCAAGCCAGTCTGGAATTCTGTGATTGAGTTCTACAGCTTTTCCAAATACTTGTGCCTGGTGTTCCCTGCCCCCCCAGCCCATCCCAGCCACCTGCATTTGGGATATTTTCCTGTCAGTGCACCAATATTTGGCTTCTTCTGGAAAGAAAAATTCAGGGCTCTCCTACAATCCCAAGTTTTTTCTAGATCTTTATTGCTGGGATGTAGGCAATCCTAATTATGGCCATAATCTGGCCCTAATTCTTGCTCTTCTCCTCCTTTCCCCCCTCCCATCCCAAACACTTTTTTCTTTCTCTTTTTGGTAAAGTCTCCATAAAGAAATCCTGTTTCAGGATCTGTAGCTGAAAATACCTTGTAGTGAAGCTGCAAATCCAGCATTTTTTTTAAAAGCTGAAAGTAGTCTTAAATTGGCCACTTATTTAGCCCAGGAAGGGGTTCAAAGCTCATCCCAAGAGGTGAAAAAAGTCTCAAGAAAAGAAAAATCCAAACAACCTCTTGGTTAAATATTAAATTCACAGAAAAACAGAGGCTGAGGGAAATTATTAATGCTAAATAATATAAATATAGGAGCAGAATGGATCATTTTCCAGCTAAGGAATGGAATTCACACAGGTGCTGCAGTTTTCTTTCCCGTGCCGTGGATTCCCATCCCCTGAACAGCCACACTGGGGCTTTCTGGTTTGCATTCTGGGATTGGCCCTCTGGAGGCTCCTGTCTGCTCTCTGAATCCCCAAACTGGAATCAGTGCAAGGGGCTGCACTTCGGTGCTGGGCTGGAAAATGCTCCTCATGTCTTTTCCGTGGAAGTCTCACAGGAATTCAGAGCTCCACTGGGATTCCCTCTCCCCCCCACAGCCATGTGTCTGTGCATTTGGTATAAAACCCCTTCCAATGGATCCCAGGCTGATGGTGCAGTGTGTGCAGCAGGAATTGCAGCGGTTTTTCAGTGTCCATCACTGCCTTTTGCTTGTGGTGCTCAAATTCCCACTCCTGCTCTGCAACCTGGCCTCAACCTGGCAAAAGTGTTGGGAAAACAGAGTTTTATACCAAATCCTCCAATTATTTAATTTCTGCATATAGAACAGGCGCTTAGTGTGGTTATTTAGGTGGTTTTTTTTTGCTTTTCTTCCACCAAAACCTCGATGATTTGCATGGAGCTGGTTTGGGAGGTGATCCCGTGAGTGAGGGTGGGAGGAGCCTGAGATCCCATTCCAGGGGCACATCCCGGATTTTCTGCTGCTGCTGGGAAGGTTGTGGTGCCCAGCCCCAGGCATGAGCAGCTTTGCTCTGCAGACAGCTCAGGGAGCTGTGGGATGTTCAGGATCCCTCCTGCTTGGAGCACCAAGGGTGATGCTGTTTAGAAGATTTGGGATAGGGAAAAATGATCAGATGAGGAATACTCTGCAGAAATGCACAAAATGTCTGACTGTAGGTGTAGAACATTCGTATTTAGGAGAGCTGCCCATTTGTTCCCTTCAGAGGGGACACAGGGCTCTCATGCCCTGATTTTTATATTTATATTTTCATGTTTATGACATGTTGCTTAATTGATTGAGTTTTTAGAACATAGAGCATTTCCAAAGCTGGCCCTGAGTGTCAGAAAACGGGATCCCACAGCAGGTCAGAGGCTTCTTGGTCACTCACCTGATTTTTCATCTAATAGTGGGTTCATGTTAAAATCTCACAAGTTGTGGGGTTCCAAGTACTTGATTCTAAGCTCCCTTAAATCTTCCTCCCTTTTCTGCCTGCAGTTTCCCTTTCCAGATTTTCTGTGCTGGTTTTCTCACTTTGCTGATCCCCCAAAGCAGAGCAGAAGCGTCTGGTGTCAGGACTCTGGGTGCAGCCCTGCCCTGCGCGGGGACACAGACATTGATTCCATCTTTCCCTTTTTCCCTCTCCCACTGACAGTGCCTTGTCCTGTTCATCCCCTCAGAGAGTGGAGCTCTGTTTGACGCCTGGAAAGATGGAATTCCAGAGTCTCTGTCCCCACTCTGGGTGTGTGGGGGCAGGAGGCTGCGGGGCTGCTCCGGGGAGATGAACCCTTTGTGCCTCACCTCTCCCTCCCCGATGGAGGAATTCAACCCCTGAAAGGCAAAGCTGCCTGAGCCCAAGGCCCTGATCACCAAAGCCCGGGATCAGTGAGGCTGGAAAACCCTCCAGGATCACTGGATCCAAGCTGTGACTGATTCCCTTTGTCTGCCTCATCCAGGGATTCTCAGGACACCTACGGCGCTGGAATTTTGTCTGGTACAACACTGCAGGATGCAATGGGAAAACTGAGACCTCTGAAAGCTGGGAAAATACAGAGGTTTCGTTCTATTTTTTTAACTTTTTTTCCAGCTTAAGTGGTTTGGGAACTATTTTTTTTCCCAGGTAAAGTAGTTTTATTTTAATAACTGCAAGCAGCTCTGTTTGTGTCCTTCAGGCAGAAATCCCCACCGTGACCACGTTGCTGTGCTAATGGAAATAAAAGGTGAGAGAACTAAAAATAAAAATAAAAATACTTCAGGTGTCTACACTTGAATTCAATTAATGCCTCCATCTTAGTCTATCAAACACTTGACAGAGCCACAATAAGAGGAAATATAGATATAAGTGCCCAAACAAAGTGGCCAGCAGACAGAAATCACCCCCTCTTCACACAAATGCTCAGAGAATCAAACGACCACTTTTATTTCCTCCATTTACTGGAGCTACTTTCCCCTTCAATAATATCAAATATTCCCCTAATACCAAACCCACCCAGGTGATGTTCCCTCTGCTGCTGAGAGAGGAGGAGCTGGGGGCCCATCCTGGTGGGCAGGCAGAGCCCAGCATTCTCCTCCTGGCCCTGTTTTCCACAGAGCTGGGATTTGCTGCAAGCATCCAAAGGAAACCACTGAATTATGTGATTTTTTTTTTAAGTGTGAATCCCTGGGGATAAGTTAGAAAATGCTTCAGTGCTTTTTAAAATAGCATTTTGCTCGAGTGCTGGCTTGGCTGGCGCTGCAGAGCAGAGATTTTATTTATTTATTTATTTAATTGCTTGTTTGTTTTAGGGTCCAAATATTTTTATTTTATTTTATTTTATTTTATTTTATTTTATTTTATTTTAATGTTAGGATCCAGGGATGGATTCCTGCCCCTGCATCACTTCCTCTGAGTGTTCCCATTGTTGGAAGTACTTTGGTTCCCTCTGTTTTGCTCTCACTGGGCATTCTCTGTTAGACAAACCCCTCCCCATCCAGCCCTTGAAGAATACTAAAATTGGTTCATTGTTTTCCTCTCGGATGTTCCTGAGCTCCAGGGAGCACATGGACTGAAATGAGGGACAGGGATCCCTGGGATGTGCCTGGAACCAGGAGAAAGCCCCACAAGCAGGACCCTTGTGCACAGCAATCCCAGATTTGGGTGGAAAGGACCTTAAATCCCCTCCCATCCAGCCCATCCTGGGCAGGGGCACTTCCCACTGTCCCAGTGCCCCCCTGGCCTTGGACACCTCCGGGGATCCACAGCTTGGACATTTATCTTCGGGTTACTTGGAACATCCAGAAAATGTGTCACCACAAATATTTCTGTTTACAGCTGGAAAACTCAAGCACAGGAGCTGGAGTTCCTGCTGCTCAGCCTCGGCACATCCTGGAAACAATTCCAAAGTCAAGGCTCTGAGTGGCACTTTAAAGGAATTGTCACCCTTTGGGGACAGCCTGGGCTGAGCAGGGGAGGGACGAGGGCAGAGGGCTCAGGGTGGGCTCTGCCAGGCTCAGCTCTCCCCACCCAAAATCTCTGATCCTGCCCAGGGTGAGCACAAAGGGCTGATCTTCAACTCTGCACTGATTTCCAAGTCTGGATCTCTTCCCCTGGGCCCAGAAAAGCCAAAATCATTATTTTAATTTTCAAATCTCAAGATTTCCATGAATTATTCTAACAAAATGCCCCTGACTTATTTACTGGGATAATTCCAAAAATATTTTTGCTACAAAAACTTCATTTTGGTGGGAAATTGTGCTTTTGTTGCGCAGAAAAAGGCATCATAGGGGGTGATAAAAATACCTCTGACAATATTGTGTGCAGTGAAAAAAAGGCATCAGTTTTCCTTTCTTGAAAGGCCAAGTTTGAGCACAAAAGGGCTGAGAGTCCCTGGGCAGCCCTGCCGGGGGTGGCTCCGTTCAGGGACGGGGTCAGGGTCACCCCCTGGACGTCTCCGGAGCATCATTCCATGGTTCCCACAGGCTGAAATGCTTTCCCTCTCCACCACATTTAGAGACACAATATTTGTGAGGAAAACGTGGATTTATCCTCAGGAGCCTCAATGCCACTTTGAATTTCCAGGAAATGAATCAGTGTTTGCAGTTGGCAGGAAAATGCCCAAATGCCAGCGGGATATTTCTTACCTGCTACTCACAATTCTGATTTTTAGGGGGTCATTTTGCAGCAGGGTCCTTTTTCCTGCAAAGACCAGGTAGGTTGAAATAGCTCTTTCCCATGAAAAACCCACAATTAAATCCTTTTCAGCTTGGGATAATTTTCTATCTTGTTTCTCACTCCTGCATCATTAATTTAAATATCTCCCATAATCTAAGATTGTAAAAAAGAAATTGTACAAACATTTTGAAAACCCAAATCTTTATGCACCTGTGCCCACTGGTTACTATGGAGGGGTTAAAATAATTGATCCCATTATCCTAACGAGCTCCTGATGCACCCAGAGAGAATTTGCCAAGTGATTTGGTTAAACCCAGAACGCTGGGGCATTTTCCCAGCGATACATCAATACATGGAGAGTGTGAAAAACACGTTCAGTCTCTGGTGAAGATGTAAAAAGTTTAATAAAGGACAATGGGAGACAAGGGCCATAGAGCAAAGGTTGTTACAGCCGGGTGCATCTTGGCACTCAGCTAAGACTACACTTGTTATTTTGGAAATACTTCTTATATACTATTTTTATTATAATAGCTTATTATATATTTATAAATAATTATGTACAGTAAACTTTTTTCCTAAACTAGTTTGTATATTCTAAGAACTGTTTAGTATGGTTCTTCTTCAGTTTTACTTTTTTAGAGTATGTGTAGTCTTTGGTTGTGGCTTTAGTTTATTTTCATTACTTCTAGTTTTTGGGTTTTGGTCTACACTGTCTTTAGACAGTGAGTGTTGATAGTTGGTATAATTGTAGTAGGTGGTTTTGTGATATGTTTATTGGCTGTTATCTAAGCAGGTATTGTAACACTAGTATACTTATATCAGTTATTTTACTATTATGTCTAAGCTTAATTAACAACTGAAATAAAAACTATATATTTATAACAAGGTTACTGTAACACTACACATATATAATATAATATAATATAATATAATATAATATAATATAATATAATATAATATAATTAATGTAATATAATTAATATAATATAACATAATATAATATAATATAATTTTTTACTATTTTAAATATTTTAATATTTGCGAAAAGCCCATATTGCAATATGTCTCAATAACTCGAGTAAGAGGCGTGCCGAGTGGCGGCACGCTAAGGAGCAGCTCCGTTTCCAAGGCAGGGATGCTCCGCCGCTCTCCCCGGCCGGGTGGGGCAGGCAGAGCGCTCCCCCGGCACCGGGCATCCCTGCCCAGCCCTGATCGTTCCGCAGGGACGGAGCCGGAGCCGCCGCGCGGGTTTAATTTAAAGTGTGTTTCTCACTAGGCTGCTCACAACACTTAATTAAACTCTGCCGCCGTGGCAATGACAAATGCTGCCGTGCTGCGGAGCCCAGCCGCAGCCAGCGAGCAGCCCCAGCTCCCTTCGATCCAGGGCAGCAGAGAGGGGACCGTGACAGTGGGGCTGGTTCAGGGGTCCTGGGCAGCTGCCACTCCCCGTGGGAATCCTGAGGAAAGGTTCCTCGGAGCTGGAATTCATCAGTCTCTGCGTTTGGATATTGCAGCACGTGGACATGGGAAAATATTCCTGCTGTTCCTCAGCCTTTTCATCTGAGATGCTGCTCTCCATCCCAGGTGCCTCCCTTCATCCCAAGGTCCCTCCCTTCATTCCAGGTCCCTCTCTTCCCCCTATTGGATGAAGGGCACTGACTTCCCCCTGTGCTGGCACTGCTGGCCTCACACCTCCAGGGCAAGAGGGACCCTGAGGGACTGGAGAGTGTCCAGGGAGGGGAATAGAGCTGGGANACAAGGTGGGGATGGGCACAGCTGGGACTCCGTGGGCTGGGAGGGCTTTTCCAGCCTCAGGGATCCTGGGATTCTGCTGTGAGACATCTCTTCCCAGAAATGCAGCCAGGTGCTCCCCAAACCCAGAGGCTCTCACTGGAGGAAGGTGGTCACAGAGAGAATCACGGCTTTGGACAGATTGTGCCATCCCCTACACAGAGAGATTTTTAAATAAATAACTTTCTTGCAAGTCAATAAAAAAAATAAATCTATTTTCTCACATTTCTGCCACGAAATACCAGCCTGGGATGTGAGGAAACACTCCTGCCTGGGTAGTTTTAGCTGCCAGAGCTGTATTTTAGGCATACATGGACACAAACGCCAATGCATGTTCAACCAGGGTGTCCTCTGGTTTAATTCCCTGTTCCCTGTCCACCTGTCCATGCAGCTCAGGCAGGGGAATGTAAATTGTCAGGAATGTGTGGTCTCGTTTAACACCTGCATTAATAAAAAAGGCAGTGAAAAGCTCTCTCTGGTGGGAGCAGTGGGGTTTCTCCTCTCTCTCCAATCCCCAACCAGAGTGGGCAAGCACACAGTTGGAACAAGAGGATCTTTAGGGTTCCTCCCAACCCAAATCCTGGGATTCCATAAGGACACACATTTTGGGAAGCTGCCCCTCAATTTAAGCCCGTCCTGAAGCTGAAAATTTCTGAGGCAAAAAAATCCCCAAGGTTTTTTGCTGTGAAAACCCCTATTGACAATAATAAATTAGAATTTTACAAAATGAGGCTCCAGTTTCCTCTGGGGTGGTTAAAAAGGGGGATGAGGGTGCAGGGGAGGAGGCAGGAGGGAGGTGCCCCCAAACCTTGGGTGTGAGGGGGCGATTACAGGGCTGGGCAGCATTTCCTGTGGATTCTCAGACATTGCAGGGAGTGTTCCCTGGGGATGGGCTCAACCCCTGCCCCCCGTGCTGGGGCAGAGCTGGGAGGGCATTGGGTATGGCAGCCAGAGTTACAGAAACAGCACCCTGCTTAAAGCTTGTTTTGTTCTTTGCAGGGTATTTTTGATGAATTCTAATGCAAACCATTTTGTTAATTTAATTGATTTTTTTCTTTTTAGTAGGGACTTGAATAAAACCTCACACGAGTCCCCAGGGGCTGGTGCTTCTCTTTGATGTGGCCCAGCTCTTCCCCTGCTCTCTCCCGTCCTTTTTCATCCCTTTCTCCTCTCTTTTTCCTCTGCCAGGAGCTCTCCCCTAACCCTTTGCACCCACCAAATTGCTTCCTGCAATTTCCCCTTCTCCCCTCTCCAGCTGGGGTGATCCCAGAGCATCTCTCAGCCACAAGTGGGGGAGATTTCTGTGTCTCCACCCTCCCAGGGATCACCTGCCCCTGGATTTCCTCTGATGAGCTCTGATATTTTCCCTCTCATCCCTCCCCACCCTTCTGGGTGTTTGGTGCTGCCCTTCCCAGGGCTTTTCCAGCAGCAGGAGCTGCTCTGTCTCTGCCTCCTGGAGCTGCCAGGCGAGCACAGCCCCGGCTCCTGCGCTGCTTCCCGAGCCTGCTCCAAGGGAGAAGGTAAAAGTTCCTCTGCTGCATTTCCTGGACATAGGAAAATGGGCCGATGGGTTTGTAACTGCAGCGGGGTTTAGGCCTTTAGGATGGTTATCCCTGTGCTGGGAAGGGTTTTTGCTCTGTTTAGGAGGGGATTGTGCCCCAGTTCACCCTTCCAAAGAGTCCTAGTGCAACCAGTCTGTTGGGAATGGGAAAAAATGGGGAAAAAGGGGAAATATCCCTGCTGTAATGGATGGATGCCAGAGCCCTGGGATTCCATGGGATTTGTGCATTCCCAGCCCTGTCAGTGACTCCCAGGATTGTGCCTGAAGCTGGGAATGGCTCTTGCAGCACTTCTGAAGCTGCCAGGGTGAAGTGCCCGTGCAGCTGATGTTCCTGACCTGCAGAAATTGCTCTGCTTTAGAACAGGGCAGGTCAAAGGTTCCAACCCTGGCTCCAGGGAGGGAAGGGCTCTGCCCCACCAGGCTCTGGGCAACCCCCAGGGCTTTTGTAGCCTCCTGCAGTTCCAGGGAGTGAAGCAGGGCAGCATTCCTGTGGCAAAGCCCTCCAGGAGAGGAGCCCTGTCCCTGTCCTGTCCCTGCTCTGCCCCTGGGCTGGACACGCTGTGCGTTCCCTTGAGCAGCTCCAGCTGCCCCTGGCTGGGACTGAGGCTAAAGCCACTTTTCCTCTCAACTGCAGCCACAAAGGAGCCATTTCAAACATGTGTAGTGACTTTCACCCCTGGTGCCATGTGTCACGGTGAGGTGGCACCACCGTGGGGCTGACCCCAGTGACATGGGTGTGCACAGCCCTGGGGTGGCCTTGCCCTGGCTGCTGGTGTGGGATGAAGGCTTTCAGATGATGGCTGTCAGATGATGGCTTTCAGGTTTTAAGTCTCCTCAGAGCCCAGGAGCATGCTCCTAGCTGAGATCCCCCAACCCCCAAGGCAGCCCAATCGGCAGCCGGGCCTAGCAAAGCCT
>VYZP01010461.1:23622-34484 GCA_013400635.1 Hypocryptadius cinnamomeus | reverse complement strand
TTTTTTTTTTTGGTCTGTATATCCAGCTATATGTGGCAGCTGACGTAGCAAAGCATGTAATCATGTGTAGTCAAAATTGATGCCAGGGTGAGGAACCATGATCTCTCAAAGCTAGAGCTATGAATTTTCATCTTGAGTTTTTCCTTAGCAGTGATAAACATCTTCACAGCACTCCCAGCTCTGCTTCCAGTGATATTCATGAGACTTGATTTATCAATGGTGACAGGCATTAGTGTGGCTGAGAGCCTGTGATCACAGCCAGCCTTCCCTGTACCACCCATTGCTTGGCTTTCTGACTCATGCAGTTTCTTCTACTCCCATGCTGGCCCCTAGTACTGCTGATGCTGCTGTCATGTGGCAGGGCAAATGACATCATTGGCCAGCCCTGGGCTAAAATAGTCCTTTTTCTGCTTTTATTTGTGCAAGAATAATTTTGTAAACATTTGTGTTTGTGTAAAATTATTTTCTTTTACTGTTTTTTTATGTGGTCCTTATGGAAAGCTGTACCAGCTCAGCTGAAAGATGGTATGGGAAGGAGGGAGTATGAGGAAGGAGTTGCCTAAACTGGCCCTGATGCTAAAAATTGAAAGTCTGTGACTGGAGCTTCAGTGTATAGGTCCATAGCTTGGTGGCTTAGCTGGCAAAGCCAATTTCCTTGTTCCTGCTGTGCCCCACCAGCATTCAGAGACTCGCCCTATCTCACGTGCCACCTGAATTTATTTCCTGGAGTTAGTAACGACCTTGCTACTATGCTTGTGGACTTTAATACAGAGCATGTAAAACATGAAATTGGTCTGCCTTCCTATGAATCTTTATGTGTGAATTCTTTGTCTTAAATGAGAATTTTCTAAGTATTGGTATTGAAGGGGAGAAGTACTAGAGCCCTCTGGATGTTATGTGTCTTGTGATCATCCTTCTAGCTCCATTTATTTTACATATCAGTGATTTTAGTAAGAAACTACAAAACAAATGCATGCTTTGTGTGCACTGAGGAGAGCAGCAGACTGGCTCAGCTGTAAGTGGTCCAGCCATTGCTGCATGGAACCCTCTGGGCATCATTTACCCTGCAATGCAAATTTGCACTCTTTTGCCTGTGCCTGTGCTTTGCTTGTACTACAGGACTAAATAGTGACCTTCTTCATTTCCTCTCTTTGTCTCACTTTGTTTATGGCTCAGAGGCAGCACATGGAGGATGGAGAAGCATGCATTTTTCCTGCTTGTATTAGCCATTGGGTCTAGATAAAAAAATATGTGATCAACGTTTATTGAACATGATCAATTGCAGACAAGTAAGTTCATGTCACTTCCACCAACATTTTTCCATTTAAACTCTTAATTCTCCCTCTTGTGACCTCAAAATGGGAATTTATCATAATCTGCTAGCATTTGAACATTTCTGATGTTATAGACAGAGATTTGTGGGTGTTCAGGCCCTAGAGGATCTCAAGCCAGACTGGCAGATCGCAGGTCTGTTAATGTAAACTTTGGGGACTGTTTTTACAAAAAGCAACACTCATTTCAATGAAAGCTGATTCTGTTTTCAGGGTTACAGGCTGAAATGTGTGCCTGTACTGAGCTGTGTAACAAGCAGAGCACGTGGGAACTCCTATTGAATAAGCCAGAGTAAAGGACCAGGGAGACCTCTGCTCCAGTGCTGTGATTGTTTTTTGAGAACCTGAATCATATTGTGCCTCGTGATTTGTTAAATTTGCATTCAAATTTGAGTTCAAAGCTGAAACTGTGGCCAGCCTAAAGTCACCTGGAGTTTTGCCTTTGACTTCAAAGGGCCACACTTTTTATCCAGTTCTGCAGTTGCTGAGTGATTTGAAGGAGCTCTTTTTCAGCTCCTCTGCACAGACAGGTCTATTTGATGTACAGCTCCCACCATGGCAGCAAAATCCTTTCTCTATGAGGTTTCTGTGCTCCTCTCACTTATTCCTTCTCCTGAAGTTATAAATCTCTGTTCAGGGCACCAAAATCATTCTCTGCAACAGCTGGTACTGATTTCAAGGATGCTTCAGGTAAAGAAAAAGCATCAGCAGAGCAATATAATTCCTGTTGGCAGGCATCTTCCCCTAGATATTAAAAAAAGAGAAATGGATCTTTTCTCTCTGTCATGCTTGTTCGTTAGAAGAAAAAGCATGCAAGAAATATCACTTGCATCCCCAAAGCAGTGACCAGAGGCACTTGCCATCATCGTCCATCCTGTCCCTCTGGGAAATGTAGGACAGGTAGGAGAACTGCAGAAAATGGTGATGTGAAGGGATGCAGGACTTCCCTAGGGAGTGATAGGGTAGGTCCCTTTTCATGTGGGTTTTAAAAGTCACCTACAGTAACTTAGAACAATGTTGTCCCACTGCAGTCCTCGTGGCTGAAATACCTAACTATGCAAATAGACAGGATACTTAATAACTTTCCTTCTTCCTTCCTTCCTCCCCAAAACTGTTACGGAGGCCCTGGCTGTTGTCTTAGCTCAAATAATGTTTGACAGTTCAGAAACAAGACAAAAGACAACCTTCTTTTTTTCTTTTTTTTTTTTCTTTTTTAAAATCCAGATAATTTAATACAATAAAGAAGCAAAGACATCAAAGCAAGGAAACTGTATACATTGTACAAAGCGTTGGGAATCTGTTCTCTTTTCAAAATTTTGACATGTGCTATGTACTGTGGTTACAGCTATTAAGAAAATACAGACATCTTTCCATGCAGTCCTCTTGCCATTTAAAACAATGATGTGAAATCTGTTTTGATGCTGCACAGAGACACACACGGAGCTTTATTGCTGGCTTTAGTGAAGGTGGGTACAATACATTGGCTTTGTACTGCATTAGAGCAAGAGCGTGGCAGTTCATGAGAGGAATGAGAGACATGCATTAGATTTATGACACAGTGCAAGTTCTGTGTGTCCAGACTGCTTTCTTCTTCCGTCTTCAGAGCTCTGCTTAACTTCTTTTGAAGCATGTTTCATTATCCTTTATTGCCTGGGAGGGTGTTTTCAGAGATTTTCCTGCCCTACACCATAAGAGTTCGGCAGGAATGCTATTGGGATGTAACACGGAAATGCACAGATCTCTCGTATCTAGAGGGCACCATGTAAGCCTGTGCTAGCATCATCTCTAATCAGCTCAACAGTTCCTGAAACAGTCGGTGGAGGGGACAAATATTCTAACAATGCTCACAGTTTTTCAGAAAATACCTCTTTTATGGGCCAGGTGATGTCCATAAGACCCCCAAGCTCCTCTTTACCTTCAAGTAGTTAAATTATATACACACTTGAACACAGGGAGCAACATAATTTAGTCCTCTTGGGAGGAGAGGATGAGCTGTAATTCATGTCTTCTACTGGGATTCCAAATACAACTGCCTGGCTGGTTTATTTTAGAAGTTGAGACTGAGTTATCTCAGTTACCAAGTTGATTGTGGTTAATAGGCTCAGGTTGTTTTAATTATCATCCCCATAAGTGTTTTACAACTGTGGGGAGATGGTTCTAGAAGATAACTAAATATTGAATTAATGAGAAGGGCTGGGATACAAGGTTTCAGATGGGGAGGGAGGAATGGTAGTTGTTGGGCTGTATTATTTAGCAGTTTATAAATTAATTATTTTGCCATATTATGTTGCCTGTCTGCAGGTGTAGGTGAAATTTTAAGTGTGAAAATAACATTTTCACACAAATTTAATAGGCAGGCAGTGTCAAATTCCAAAATTGTGCTTCTTAATTGTGCTTAGGTAGGAAGGTGAGACAACAAAGCTGATATTAAAAATAAAAAGGTATTTGTGAAAATTATGTGTGAAAACACCAGGTCAGGGCTGTCTTGAGAAGATTTCCAAGTCCCTGGGTTACCTCAGGATCATGAACTTTCTAGTTTAGTAGGGATATATGGTAGATAGGTAAATTTAGTAGACTATTTTTAATACAGCAGAGAAGGTTTTCTTTCCTATCAGGTGTGAGCATAGTTACACTTTCCCCTGAACACATTCTGATCTCTGCTTCTGGGTGAAAGCTTTGCAAATAAACATTCATCTCTTATGAAGGCTTCTAATATGAGCAGTAAAACTTTGTGTGGGTTTTTATCCCTTTGGTTATGAACCATGATGGGCTACAAAAAGAAAGTAGACCATATTTGGTAAGGATCAGACTTCGTTGCTAGCAAATTTTATTCATATAAATAATGTGTCTTATTGCTATAAAGTATTGGCTAAAGAGACAGGCTAGACATTGACTAAAGAGATAGGCATCCATCTACAACAAAACTGTGAACCAGACCAAGGGAATATAAGCAAAGGAATGGGGTTGTTTTCATCTTGAATCTTTAGATGGATTCCTGAGATTATTTAGTGCTCTTTTAGTTGCTTAAGTTCCCATTGAACTTGGATTTGTCTTGATCTAGTCCATTCCAGACATTGTTACTTAATCTTTTACATATCCCAAGATGTCACTTGGATTACTAACCAGACTTTTTTTTTTTGCTGTCAGCCATAATTTCCCCTGGAATAACTGCCTCGCTGCATCCAGATAAACATCTTCATATGAAGAACATTTATTGTTGCCCAGCATGGAGAAATTCCAGCTCCTACTCCAGTTGGGATGACAAGATTCTCAGACAGCAGTAGTAACTTCTAAGTAAACTCTTACAGAAAGGATACAGACTCATATTAAAGTCATATTTATAGTCTGCAGATATTCCCTGTGGAAAGAGGATTTTAGGACTGATGCATCTCTTTGGGTTGGTGAGCCCATACTGTCAGGCTGAAATACATTCAAGCTAGCTGCTAAGTGCACAGCTGGCCTAACACAGCTGATGGAGGACTTGATGTAAATGTATGGGTCGCAAGTTAATAGCTGGAAAATATGCCAAAGTCTAACAATTGGAAAAGGCATTTGCTGTGCTGCTTTTTGGTATGAAGCTGGTAAAATGGCAAAGGAGGGAGTGACAGTTACTTGTGTTGCATAACTGGATACAACAGTTCCTCATTTGTCACATGAAATATTAATTTAACATTTCAAAAAGGCATTTTATACTTTTCAGATGCAACTGGGACTCCAAATGTAATATATAATCTGTAAGTCAGAAGTTGATTTTTCTGATGTATTATGTAATTTTTGAGCATATCTAGAAAAACAGGATTAATTTGAAATTTCCCTCTATCTTTTTATTTGTTGCTGCTTTTGGTACAACTGTGCTGCAGTTTTTATTAATTATGGAAAATGATGATTATAAAACAGGAATCCCATGTTCTGTGCATCTCTAATTTGTATCATGGGAATAGGATACTTCATTATTACCATTGGCAGTAGCAACAGCTTTTCTTATTCTCTTTATATGAATCAGGCTTTATTAGCATCAGGCCAAGCATTATGGATTATGACATAGTAAGACTGTTTAAGCATGTGGGTAGTTGCAGGGGCACAAATAAGCAAAAAAGAAACTGCAGTATACTTTGGGTAACCCTGTGTTTTAATCCAATCCTGTAAAGTTTCCAGCACATGCTAAACTTTGCTCATGTGAGTGGTGCAGCTGCTGGCTAAGAGCTGAATTATCTATCTAGAACAAGAGCATGGCTTTAAGGGGAAGCTGCCAGTCTGTGGCATAGGAGGCACATGTGACCTGTGAAATAACTCCACATATCTGAGAGCCCTCTGAAGAAGGTGACTGAGTATCCTCTGGTCAAGTGTTAGCATGGGACAAACCTGCTTGGTGCAAGCACCATTTCCTCAACACCAGCAGGGCTCCATTTCCAAGTAGCTACTGCCTAAAAGGGGACAGATGAGCCCTCCTAGAAGGACATGATACAGAAGATGCTTTTCCAGGTCCTTATGTTGGAAGATATTCAGAGACATGCCTCCATCCACTTCACTCAGTGGTGTGTAAGGAGGGAGAGATTCTTTCCAAAACAGGGAAGAGCATGTCCAAGCCATGATGATACTGTGTATATTAGTATATTTCTTACAGCTTCTGAGCATTTATTTATTAGTTTAGAAATCTTTTTTTTCCCCCAAAGAAATCTGAAAACACTTAGGAAAATGTTCTTGATACGCTGTGCCTTTGGTACTTAGCTGAAGCAACAGGGCTTTAGTAGTTTCCAAGTCCATCTTTCCTTTAAATGCTGCTCACTGGACTAAGTATTTCTATTCCTTAATTCAGAACATTTCCTTTCCTGGACTCACAAAAGGAACTCTCAGAAAACTAGAAGGTGCAGAAGGTTTTAAGCATAAAACACAACGAATACCTTTGTGAGGAAAACAGCACATGGTAGTGTAAAGAAGCATCTCTTAAATGAGGTGACCACTCTCCCCCTACTGAGATGCAGTTGTTGTGTAGCTCACTAGAGGGCATGTGGCCGTGCTTTATAATCCTGAAGATAAAGAAATTCTTATTAAATGGGGTGGGAGGGGCGGGAGGGAAATGTATGAACCAGATATTGCTCCATTGCAAGCAGAAAATGTTAAGAATTGCACCCACTTATTTCAATTGCTCATTCGAGTACATTGTTTGGAAAATATGTTTAGATTAGTCTTGCAGTATGCATATAATGGCTTTTCTTTACCAGGGAACGGAAGCAGAGGTATGTGCTGCAATTTACTCTGAATCCATTTTATCCTATTCTTTTTCCTTCCTGTTTTTTCCTGCTGTTTCTCTGGGAGAAAAAATGTAGATACCATAATGATCCCTTCTTATGGAAGCTGCCAGAATAAGCAACTCAGATATTTGCCATAAATATTTCAGAATAACTAGCATTTCTGTTTGTAACCACTTAATCTTGTACGCATGTTAAAGGAAATCAATTTTTAAAAACAATTATTTTAGATTTAAGTTTTCTTTAGGCAATAGAAGCTAGAGGACCTGGTTATTTTTAATATGCCCCTACCTTGGAGCTTTAAAATATAGAGGCATTTGGGTCAGTTGTTTTCATCTGCTGTATAAACAACCCCTAAATCTCCTGAATTTCCTAAGTATTTCCAGTTGTTTTCAGTTTTGGGGGTAAAAAAAGGCATAATCCAAAAAAGTCTAGCAAAACCAGTTTCCCCCTCATTTTTCTGTTATGTCTCAAAGAGTGCAAAGCTCTTTGTCCTTACAAGTGTGGCAAGTTTGCTGAAGTAAGAGGACACAGGTATAGCACCTATCAGTTAACTATGGATGCAGAATGAAATATGCCAGAGGACATTGCTTTGGGACCCCTGGGCCAAATTCTGGACTACTTCACTTAGCTTTTGTTCTAGCTCAAACTCTTAGTAGTACAAGCAGAACTTCGTTGAGCAGTGGCCTGGTTTTTTGCCAAAACATTGTTCCTCATCATCTCCTGACTCTGAGACCTGGATCTAGAAAGGAGCAAACAAAGAAAAAAAAAAGTGCAGGAATTCTATAGGACTAGGCAGTGAAGAGCACTGCAGACAGACTCTAACTTAATTGTTTGCTGAGGTTTTTTGTTGCATCTCCCATCCATGTATAAAGAGGCAAGTGGTGAAATGTTTGTGTGGTCCATGAGTGGCTGCTGGAACCTGTCAGCTCCCCTCTGAAATGCAGTTCAGTTGAAACACAGCTGCTAATTTTTTCTCCCTGACCCATGTCACTATCATGGCACTTCTCTGTTTTTTTGTGTGCTCTGGGTACCAGTGTCTGGTTAGCATCCAGCCCCACCTAATCTTCCAAAGCTCTTTAATTTGCCTTCCACCCCTGATGTATGCGCTGTTATTTTTCTGAGCTCACTCCTCTGCTCAGCCACTGCGTCACCCAGATCTGCCTTGCACAGCTCACATGGCTTTTGTCTCCTGCACTGGTAGTGTAGCCTTTGTGAAGTGATAGCTCTGAATTTCATGGGGGAAAACCATAGCGCATCTGAACAGAGAATGTTAAAAGCAGAAGGGAGATAAAAAGCTAAAAATTAGAGTATATTACTCTCCTTTATAATTTCTCAAGGTTCTCTATTTCAGCAGTCCCTACAGAAAGCTCCTGAAAGATGTCATGGCCGAATCAGAGGAGAGTAGATCACACTGTGGCTTTAATTGTAGCATAAAAAGATGTAAAGCAGAAACATGTGGAAACCAAATACCAATGGCTATATACTCCTCTCATACCCTTCATTTTGAATGGCCTCCTGTTTGGGCCACAAGCTGTGGTGACTTCTGGACTGCAGGCTGGTGGACCTGAAACAGCGAGGGTAAGGATCACACTGGTGCTGCTAGCAACTGAGGTGGGGCAGCTGTTGGGGCAAACCACAAAGCCTCTTGGCTAGCAGGGCAGGTCCCCCTGCTTTCTACTGCAGCCAGCACCAGCCAGCCTGCTCACAAATAGCTCTTGTTGGTGAATGAGACATTGCCCTGTGCTCTCCTTGTCACATCTGTCACCTGGAGAAGGGATGTGAAGCTGGCGGGTGGCTTAGCAACAGCCATGTCAAATAAAAATCTTCTCTGGGAGATGGGACAGTGGTGGCAGAGCCTCTGCAGAGCATATTTGTCATGTAACAAAAGTCCCTGGGTATATTCTCCATCTCCTCTGCATTAAGACAGAAAACAGCTGGGGTTAAGCTGAGGCACTTCAAAATTGTATGTAAAATCAGCTAGTTACACTTATGAAGGGCTGGTATCAACCATCTCCCAACGTTACCTTACATTCTGACTCTGAGAACGCAACAAACCTGATGCTGTTCAGCCATAATTAAGAAAAAAAGAGTAAACAAAAGCAGTCTCTCTGCTGAAGAAAATTAATTTGATGTATCAAAGTAGCAACAAAACTTTTTTCTTTCCCCTATATTGTTTCCCTTACTAAAGAACCCATTCTGCATCTGCCATGAAGATTTGGATGGTGGGTTGAGATCACACTGAAAGTCAGGGTGGCCTACATCAGAAAAGTTGCATTTCACAGAACATTTGCTATTGATATGTTGGGAAAGTGTCAGACTTGTGGGAGGACTGGAGAGTATTTGCATGATACATTAATAAGAAACAGTTTAGTATACTAGATTACTAAAGCATGGTTAATTTTGAAGCCAAAGCCCACACATTCTTAACTTTTTTTCCCAGCTGAAGAGCCAGTATGCTCTCATGTATTGTAAGGAAACTAGAGTGTTGTTCTTTGAAAGCAAACCCAGTGTTTAGAAAATCCAAAACTGAGCTAACAGCTCAGCATATAGGCACCACACAGGATGTTATTTTAAGCTGTGATGGAGAAATTTAAGAACAGTCAGTATCTGTATTTGCAGCATGTGTGTTTTGAAAAAGCAGGTTACATACATTCTTGCTTTACAAGTCTTATAAAATGGAGATAGTTTCATTTGTCTTGGGAGGTTCAGTATCTGACAGGCTGATGGGAGGTCTGCTCAACAGGTTCTAGAGGCTTTAATGTGCCAGTTTTGGTGGCAAACTGCTTTTTGAAACTGCATTCCTCCTTCCAGGAGCATTTTGAAACAAAATTTTCTGAACTTCAGAATTTAACTGACTTTAACCAAGTTTGCTGTACCACATCTCCAGTTACTGTACTTGTCTTCTGGAAGCAACACTCATCTTTCCCACCTTGAGAAAAGCACTGGGCCTATGGGAATGTATGTTTTCTAGAGCTATTGTTAAATAAGGTATTGCAAATATGGTCCTATTTCCTATGATCATATGAAGAATTTAGAACTAGAGTAGATTAAGTTTCTTCTCATTTTAATCAATGCAATAAAAAAATAATACAACCTCCTAGTCAAAACTGGGGTGGCATTTTTGCTGAGGAATGAAAAAGCTATCAAAAGCTGCTGTGATAATCTGTCACCTGTAAATTCAGTGTTTAGGAGCTGAGAGGTAATAATGTTAAATTCAGAGGGACATTGCATGTGAGTAAGTTTTAATAATCTTGAGTGGATTTTTATTATTATTTTTTTCTCTCTTTGATAATGAGTGCATGGTAACAGTGGCTTTCATTGAAGCAGCAGAGCTCCCCCACCCAGATGCTTCATGCTGAGCTTGTGCCTTACAGTTAATGTCACTGTTGCTCTTGAGTTGTAAATGGTGTCCCCTCAAAAGTGCCTTAGATTCTCGCTCCTTTGGTTTGTTAGATATTTTACATCCCTACCTGAAAAATACCTAACTCTGGGGATAACCATCTGGACTGCTTTGATGGTTTGTTGCTAACCATGTGTGTGGTTGTTTGTGGTAGCAAATGAAAAAAACAGTCTCTTAGCCACTAATTAATAAATAGTACCGTGCAATTTGGAAGGGTGTTTTTTCCACAGAGAAGCTCCCGGCTCCTGCCCCAGAGATACCGAGTTGATCATCTGTAAACTGGTGGGGACAGAGATAACAAAAAAACATAATAAAACCATGTGAATGCTAAAAGTTAATATTAAAAATAAAAAATAAAACAAGTACATCAGTAAACTCAAATTATTTTTTCTTTGATTATGCACAGAATCCCTGTGAAGAACCTTATTGTCATGGTTTGACGCTGGCACAATGCCAGTGCCCCCATGAAAATACACTTTCCCCAGAGGCAGCTGTGAGATGTGACCAGGAATAGAGCAAAGCAGGCTCCAGCTTAAGAATAAAGAGGAAAAGAAACTTTATTAACTACAATATAGGAGGAAAAAAAACCCTCAGATTGAAAACCTTCCAAATACATTCCTCCTCCTTCCCCCTCCCAGATAATCAACTTTCAGTCCATCACCACCCCTCAAATAATCAACTCTCAGTCCATCGCTGCCCCTCAAATAATCAGCTCTCAGTCCATCAGGGAGAGAAGAGTCTCCCTTGCACCGTAGACTTCCCCTGGAAACACGGTTGAAACCTCTTGTGTTTCCATGTCACTCGTGGCACGACCCGGAAAAACATCTGCCCTCATGACGTCTTCCTTCCATGCTCAGTGCTCTCACCACTGCACATGGA
>VYZP01010461.1:810-23597 GCA_013400635.1 Hypocryptadius cinnamomeus | reverse complement strand
CCACCCAGCCCTGGCTAGGGGAGGTCTGACCTCCTTCACAGACCGGAACCAAGAGGGTTCTCCTGGGCATTCTCTGCTCTTTTAACCCCTGTGTGTTCTCAGAGGCGGTGCACACCTTCAGTGGCCAAACCAGGTGCCAATATTCAAATCCAAGCACTGATTGGTTTGACCACAACCTCAAAAAAAAAAAACAAACCTCGCTTCCTTCTCAACCTAGGACACATATCTTGTTCAGTTTTAGAAAAAGTGGTTTTATCACAATAGTGTTCTTTTGATATATGGAGGCATGGATATAAAAGATTTTTTTCAGTAAACATATACAAATTTTAAATATTTATGTCAGAATTGATGCTTTGCTTTAATAAGAACTGTAAGTAGAAGTTAGCACTTTATTTTTTTTATTCATCATTCCCCTTGCTTCAGTGTTGCGGGCTACTTACTGTTGTTTTGTGAAAAATTCCTAACCAAGGAAGACTAAAATTTAGCATGTCTCAGTACCATATTGTTTTTCATTTGGTATGTAAAATTGGGAAGATTGTATAGCCTAGACATAGAGTGTGGGGTAGAAGTGAGATATTCTTTCTCACGAGCAATCAGAGCCAAGTCTAGGCAGATACATAGAAGTAAAAAACGGAAGATTTGGAAAATATAAGTTAAATGTCCAAAGTTGATCAGACTGGTGAAGAAAACCAGAGTCAATGTATTCAGCTGCAGGTTTGAAACCTTGGGGACACCACCTGCAGTGCTGTGTCCATCTCTGGGGTCCCCACCACAGGAAGGACATAGACCTGTTGGAGCGAGTCCAAAGGAGGGGCCACAAAGTTGTTTGGAGGGATGGAGCACCTCTCATATGAGGAAAGGATGAGGGAATTGGGATTGTTCAGCCCAAACCAGTCTGTGATTCTATTTAAACTCTTCTCACCCCCCATAAGTCATACCTAGATTATTATCTGGTTCATTTTTTATGTTGATTCTCTTAGTATTTACTTAGTTTCTTAGATTTTTCTCTCTTCCTAAGAATTTGAATTCCACTGTTTTAATAATTAATTTTCTCTCTACTGATACTTTATGTAAAATTGAGATGGCTAGTAGCACCTTTTGTTACAGTCAATCTTTTCATGGGGATTCCAAAGCTATTATTATTGAACTGGGCAATATGAGTGATTTTAGTACCTTTTGTGTCAGGACACAAGTTTATATTTTAGACTATGAACTAATGCTTCAAACCTCTAGGGAAGAATAAAGGATCAAGTCTGGGCTAAAAGAATCAGAAACTTGAAATGAGAATCATTCTAAAACTTAACATTTCCATGTTTCCATTAATTCATTATATTACGTTCTGAAAAAAAAGGAAAGTCAAAGACCTAAGCCAACATAGTTTTCTACACACAAACTAGCATTTCATCTAGATTATACATGTAAATAAAAGTTGCAGCTTGCTTCTGAGACATAAAAAGCAAAGGTCAGATGATGGAATTAAAGGGAAAAACATGTAAGTCTGTTTGTTCTGCATTTCTTGGCAGCTAATATATTCAGTATTCTGGTACTTGTTATGTAGAAAAATAGAGCTGCCTATTGTGGATAACAGCAAATAAGGCAAAGGACCAGTTTTGTTCGTCTTGTAACTCCATCAGTGTCAATGCACTTAAAGCAGGAGTTCATTTAGCAGGGGTCTCTGAATCACCAGCTGAGGTTCAAGTGCTAACTTCTTCTAAGTCCCAGAAAAGTTATGCTGAATAAGGCTGGCAAAAAGGTTCAATTAACCCTTTCAGCTGGAAAACCCTGGGACAGAGCAGGCTCTAGAGCACAGTGATAGAAGGAGCCAAGCCCTGGGAAGGAAGCTAAGGCTGAGGTTTACATAGTCATTGTCTTTGAATTACCAAAGGCTGGAGTGAGGCTGGCTTACCAAATGCCAGAATGGGAGTAAATTTAGATGCTCCCAGGATTATTTGTGCTTTGAGCAGTGAAACAAGCTCCCTTCTCACTAGCAAACTGGGCTGCACACCAAAGAGGAGAGCCTCCCTTTTCTTCCTCTTCTCACCTTTATTTGTCATTTTCTTACACTGAGAGTAAAATGAGGAAATACCTACAGCCAGGGAAATGAGTAAAAATATACACTGGCAAGAGGAAAACTGCAGCACGTCGTTCTGACCTGTAACCATTGAGCTTCACAGTTGCTCACAATCACCTCTGCAGTAAGCCAGGAATGAAGCCTGCATAGTTCACTAAATGGCTATCCTAATTTTTCCTTCTTCAAAGATTTTAGGGAGAAAAATGTACCATAATCCTGCATTTTGCTCCTATTTTATTTAGCAGCTATGTAGACAATGTCTTTAAAACCATATGGACTGAACTCCTTTTTTTTTGCGGTCTACTTTCAGTGACAGATAGATCAAAGAGCTGTGGTGTCTTTACTGCTACCTTGAGGTTCTTTTTTCTCTGCTATGCAAGCAGAAAAATCAAATACAGTTGTATTAACCTGTTAGTAGGACGTATTTTCAGTCTGTTAATGAACTAACCATTCAGCATAAATTTTTATATTGTGGACAAGGAATTTTTGCCCTGTCATATTATCTCATGATTCTAAAGCAATATACTTGTGGTACAAAAACTGGGGGTGTAAAGAAGCTTATTTTAAAATACTTATCTCTTTATTTTTTAGGTATTTTTTAAAATACAGACAGGGTGCAAATTGAACAGTCATACAGAGAAGGAACCAACCTCAATTACTTACAAAGCAGAGGGTCTGCTGTTACCCTGAGAGTGGGATATTTATTACAGCCTCTGGATACACCATCCTAGCTCCAAAACCATATATAAGGTAGGTTTGAAAGCCAAAGCATATGAACAAAGCTATTTTTACATTTGGTCTTTTATACATTCTTCAGTTGTGACTGCTGAAGACAACATGAAATCTGTTTATCAGACAACATGAAATAAATGTAATAAACAACAATCAGTTTTTTCAGTCCTTATTGTAGCTGAGGTTTCACAACGGTTTCCATTCTAACCCTTTTTAACCTCATAATTTTCTACTGCTTTCATTTCAGAGAAGGGAATTTTCCTTACGGTTATTTTTCTTTGGAAAGTTTGAGTAACTTGGCTCAATATTGCTAAAAATATTGCAAAGAAAATGGGTGTATGTAGGCTTGCTAATTATAGATATTTTTCTTCTTTTAACAACTCTTCAACATATGCAGCTGGGGGAGGGAGGGAGGCTGAAATTTCAGCTATTTCCATATCAAGCCAGCCGCCTTTTTGAGCTACCGCGGATTCATGTTTTGGTTTGTGAGTTGTGATCCTCTGGAAAACCACGTGCTGAGCGTTCCCAGTGTAGCTCACATACATCCTCCCCATGGCTCTTGGTGCTGGGGAAAGCTCTGGTGGGTCCAGCAACATTCCTGCTCACACACAGAGCAGGAACACGGGAAATACTGCCTGGCCATTGCTCTGCGCATGTGGCTGGACCCCAGGGAGATTGTGGGGGAGATTGGGGGGTTTAGCTTTGTAGTCTCCCAAGGGTGGGACCTGCCCCTTCATTGTGTTTGGCTGAAACTTTCCTTTTGGAAAGAACTTCTTTGTCTGATCAGTGCTGAAATACATGTGGCTTTGGGAGTGTGGCTTTTAGTTCACTGACACGGTGAAGGTGTTTCGGAGAAAAAAATGAAATGGCTTGAAATAATTTAAGATGACCTATTATTGCATTGGCTTTTTGAAGCTATGTTTATCAATGGTTATTAATTTTGATGGGCTGGGAGTGCTTTGTCATCCTTCCAAGAAGTTGGTTATTCGTGCTCCAAAGGGTTAGTTGTTGTCAGAGAGGCTGATTGAAATCCTGGACTGTGAGCAACCAAGCGAGTCACAGCACACTGTGTTGTGAATTAACTCTGACACCATCCTGGACTGTTTTAATCAAGAAAAAGAGTTATTTATGAGGAATAACTGTAACATTCAGTACTCATATTTTTCAAAAAATATCAGCGGGAGAAAAAAATATAAATAAGAATTTCAAAACAGTTTTATTGCATCATTTGCCTTCCTGCTCACGAGGAGCATGGTGTTAGGAATTAGACCCAAAAATACAGAAATCAAAGGACGTGATATTTCTCCTCCTGTTTCCGTGCCCGGGGTTGCACGCTGTGAGCCTGCCTCTCTCCAAGCTGCGGTTGTGCCTCCTGCTCGGGCTGCAGCTGGAGCCTCCCGTCGCCACTCAGCCGGGTCAGGCGGCAATTACACCAGTGGCTCAGCTTGCTGACAGTTTTGGGGCGAGGGGAGCCTTTGGAGAGGAAGAGGTGAGCTGGGGCTGCTTGATGTGGCCGGGCACGACGTCAGCGGGGCGATGCTCCGCAGCCGGCATCGAGCTCCCGCCAGGGGTGTCGTGGTGGCAGCCAGCGAGCGCTGGCAATGCCACCGCTGCCAGCAGGGCACTGACAGCGTGTCCCACCGCACTGAGCTGTAAGGGATGAAGGCAGAGGAGGAGGAGGAGTTTTATTCCTCTGGCCGTCTGTCCCAGCATCTGCATCAGGGTCTCCACGGCACTCTTGGCTCTCAGGGTTATGGCTGCGGCTTTCACATACCATCTGTCAAGAGGGAAAGAGGAGGAGGAGCAGGGAGACAGTTCCTGGGGCAGGAATCCCACCAGTGGACTTCATTGCAACGTGGCATAAGCTCTAATGAGGGATAGTATATAGAAATGTTACCTGTGGAGAAGGGGTTTGTGGTGGCCATGGGTTGCATTACTGTGGATTTCTGGACACCCATGTCATGGCTTCAGGCTCCAGCTTGTCCCCAGAGGGCTTTGCTGGGGCCACAGCCCCAGGCCATGAGACATTTGGTGGAAGTGCTGGAGTGGGGGCATCCTGTTGCCCTTGGTCCCCATTCCACCAGCAGTGTCGGCACACTCTTGCTCTTCTACTGCTGTGCAAAGCCTTTTCTGTTGAGAGGGTTTGGTTGGGAGCTAAATATAAAAATTGTGAAGAAAGGAAATCAATGAACCCAAAAGTCATCCCCAAGGAGGAGATCCTTAAATGTACTTTAAAAAAAAAAAATATTGCTGATCTGTAGCCTTAGCAAAAACTAGTTAGTGTTTGATGGTCCTGACTGATTTTTTTTAGTCAGAAATTAAATAAAAGACAGAGTAGGCCCCAGGAGCAGTGCTAGGAGAGATTTGGCCATTTCCAAATTGTTAGAGTTTATGTTAGGGGCAATGGAAATTCAGTGCAGCTGGTAAACCTAAAAAATAATAACAAAAAACAATACACCTCTGTGTAATAGAATGTCTTTCGTATGACAAGTATTCCTAAATGCTTTATATAGAATTAAAAACAGATTTAATTTGAAGAACAGGTAATTTTGTTTGTTTAAGGGAAAGAAAAACATAGGACATTAGAGTTAACTAAAGCTGGTGTAAATCAAAAAGGGTTCAACTAAAGTCACATGGCTTAAAATATAGATGCTGTAAAGTACACAGGATTGTAATCAGGCCCATAATATTTTACATTTACAGTGTGTAATTTTGCCCCTTTGGAGGAGGTCAGGTAAAGGATCTCTTCATTACATCCTATTTCTCTTTTGTCTTTAAATTTGGTTTATTAATTTCTTGTGTATTTTTATTTCTTGTTTTTGTCTTGACTTCTGCTAGATTCTGCCCTTTCCAAATATTTTGTCTTTTAAAACTTTCAGAGTCAAAGGAGGGGAAAGCAAGAGGACAGAAGGTTGCTTTTCTTTTCCATGTCTCTCCTGACACCCTCCCCCCACCAAATCCTATTCTCCTCCCAAGAAAAATGAAAAAAGGCCTACAATTAACTTAATGGAACTCCCTGGCAAAGAAAAACAATGAGACAGTGGAAAAGGAATTAAAATACTGATATCTGAATGAAAATACCCCAAATTTAAATAATTTTTATGCCTTTTCTTGTCAAGAATAAGTTGTGTAACTGGAAAAATTCTATAAAACTTCTGTTTCCTTAAGGCCACTCAATTCTCTCATTTAATTTATAAACAAATTTAATTAAAAGAAACACCAAAGCATTTGTGAAATAGAAGTATGTGTTTGAACCATTTAAACCTCCAACATTTGTTCAGGGAATGAATACCGGGTTTAGAAATAAAGAGAATCTCTGTGGTGTTCTCCTCTCCATGTGTGCAAGTGAGACAAATGAAAAACCCTATGTTTCTTACAGAAAGCATGCTAGTTTAGCTCCAAAGAGATACAAATGCAGACTTCTGTATTGCAATAAATATGGTTTTTATAATGAAAGGAGAGCTGAACACTTGTGGCCCGCTGATGTAGTTCTCAGTGTTTGCACTGGAGGTCTCACTGGCATTTAATGAGCGTGGCCCTCTTGGCTGTCAGGCTTCTGTGCCTGGGTTGTAACCAGCTCGGCCTCTTTCTCCTTCTGCCTACTGGAATTCTTCAGGAAGAAACAGCAGTTAATGTGGAACATATCCAGAGTCGAGGGATAAGTCCCAGCTCTAAGGATCCCAGGAAGATTTGTGGTTATGTATGCAATGGTGAGGAGCAGATTCAGTCCCTGCAGGATGGCACTTGGTGAGAGATTTCTTGTGACCTTCCCACATGTGATGTAGGATTTGCCATTCGCTCTGGTTTTTTTGGGGTAGTGCTGCTTCCATTATTCTGTATGGTTACCTGCGAAGTGTCCTTTTGGGCACAAAATACTGCATTGCTCAGGGTGGTTTGACTAACCACACACAGAGTATGTGGGCCTTAGCGTGTCCAGAACAGGCATCAAACTTAGTGGAGAACTTAGAGGTAGACTGTGTTTCTGTATGATCTGTGGTGTACAACCTCTGCTTAGTGCACTCCATGCACTTGGTTCTCTGGTAGAGGAGCCCCATGGAGAAACACGATGTGCCCCATGGCATTTTAATGTTTTAGAAGTTCTTGATGTTTCTCAAAACCTAAGTTGCAGTGGCACATTCATAATGAAAAGCAGAGATGCTTCTTGATATTTTTGCCTCCATACTCTCTTATTAAGTGGATAGTGTGAAATAAGTCTGTGTGCAGACTCTGAGGTGCATCAGGGCTGCTGAAGTGAGGAGCATAGGTAATTTACATGTCAGTTTGGAAGTCTGTATTTGACCGGTTTGAAGTAGAAAAGGCAAGGCTTGAATGCTAGTTAAAAGTGGGGGGAAAAAAACAAAACAAAAAGCTCCCCATCAAACTACCAAATAGCTTGTTTCTCTACAAGTATTTCTCTACAAGTACAAGCTTTTGTTAAGAGGAGAAAAACAGAAGCTTCTCCCTAACATGGATTTAGTGTCCTGCCCATCTACTTCTGCTTTCTGTGGTCTTGAGCATCCTGTTGGTCTGGCAGCAGCTGCCCTGCAGTGAAGTGAGTTGTTGCTTCCTCTGGAGGGAAATGTCTGTCAGGCTAATAAAGCAATACCTCTTCCCAGTTCCTCAGAGATGCTGCAAAATATCTTTCTTTCAGAGCAGAGAGTCACAAGATAGGTCTTGCCCTGTTGTAAAGTTACCCATTTCTATTCCCACTAAATTTAAATTAATGCCTGGAAACTTAGTTGAATGCAACTGACTGATGAACTTCGTACTTAGTGAATCCGGACTGATTGACAAAATGAGTTTGGGGCACCTGTTCTGAGATAGCTGAAAAGCTTTGATCGTTCCTTCCCAGTTTTCTTCAAATTTCTAAGTGTTATGGATATACAAGGACTTTGTTATTTACATCTAAAGACTTTTAATGTGGCTTGCGTTTTCCATTTATTAATGTAAGTAAAAAATTTTAATAAGGTATTAATAGACATATATTTAATTAATTTAGAGTCTACTTACTATCTGATCCTTTAGGTGCTATGTGCCTCTTTTAATACCACCCCTGTCCATTTACTTCAAGAAGAGCTGTATGATATTTGCATGAGGTCATTGTATTGTGTTTTTAATGGCATGAATTCTCTTTGCATGTCTCATCAAATTATTTTGTTCTCTTTATAATCTTCCCCTATTCCGAGAAACTCTGGTGGATAATACTCTACCACGGACTTAAAAATTTGTGTTCCTTCCTGGGTAAGAGAAACACAGGTGAGATAAGAATTTTCCATGACATTACCTATTAGAGCTTTTCCTTTGGGCATGAATAGCTCTTTGCTTTTGGGTTTGGGAGGGCTGAAGTACCATGAGGCCTGGGTGTCAAAAGCCAAGTCAAAAACAGTCAAAAAAGACTGGCTTATATCTCTTTCCTGTGAAGTAGCAAATTCCGTTCTGATTTTTCAGAAACATTTCCTTAAAAATGTCTTCAAGTATTACCAAGGATTAAGTCAGAAAGGTAATTTTAGTTTATTTGAATCTGCATAAAGATAGAAAAAAGGAAATGCTATGAAGAAGACAAACTTGAGGGTTTTTTTCATTCTCTGCTCTATGCCAAACTGAGTACAAAAAAAAATAATTAAATTTTAATTTTGAACCCAAGTTTTTGAAATCAAGTCCAATAAAATTTCTTTCAGTTTCAAACCCAGTAAACACAAACTTATCTGAAGTCGGAGTAAGTGCCATACTCTGTAAAAGAGTTTAAAACTCAGTCTTGGCACAGACATGTAATTTCAGTTGTTACTTAAAAAAAAAAAAATAGTGATCCCCTAAAGTAAGAGGTCATTTGATAAGGAAGATAAAATATCCAAAAAGCTGCCCCAGGAGATGGATTTAAATCCTCTCAAACAATTCTAAGGTTTGAGCTGTGGATAAAGACACAGATGACTCCATTCTTCACAAGGTGCTCTGTTTAATATAATACAGCCCATGAGGTTGGGACACATTGGTAGCAGTCACAGAATGCTAGCTAGACAACATTTGACAGACCTTATCCAAGGTGGTGTGGTTCCTGGGGCATTCCTGCAGAAAGCTCCTAAGTCCCCAGGAGGGCTTCTGCTTACTGTGAGGGAGCAGCAGCACTGGAGGCCAAAACGGTGCCTGGCTCCTTTCTGGTTTTTCTTGCCTTGGCAACTGCTGTTTGCACAGCAGTTAATTTAGAATAAATGAAATTTCAGAGTGCACATTTCTTGTTCCCCCCCTTCTGCTATGTAAAGGGCTAGAGTAAGAGGAAATGATTGATAGATTAGAGGAGGGACCTCCAGAAAAGGGAAAAGCATGAAAATTCTCTCCACTGTTCCCAGACAAGGTAATGTTCATACAAGAACATGTGGGACAGCAAGGATGCTGTTCCCCTCACCATCTTTTGTTCCCTCCACCACCCTTTCACATGTCCAGGGGAAAGACAAGGGCTTGTAGCTGCTCCGTGGCAGTAGAGTACCTCACAGTGATGTTCTCTGCTTCGTTCTAGAGCTTTTGCAGGGAAAAGTTGAGTTGTACTGTTCTGCTAATTTTATGCTCTGTGTCCCTGTATACCTTCTGTTTCTGAAATGCACTATTTTAGTGCTGCAGCGAGGTGATGTGTGGGATGGTGTGGGTGTTCTTCGTAGCACTGGGGGTTTTATTACAATCGGATGTGTGCTCATGCCAAGGAAATGGAGAAGGTGGACATGAAGAAAGTGTCTTGGGTTGATGTTGGCACTGTGGTATGAGAAGGGTCAGGTGTGGAAGAGTGCAGCGCAGCCTTCTCGGCTGGATGTGCCCTTAGCGTGGACACCGCTGGCTCGGCAGCAGGTTCGGCAGGACTCCCTTGCCGCCCCCACGCCCTCCCAGCTCTGCGGGTGTGACGGGTGTCCCAGCGCTTCGGGGAGCTGGGGCACCTCGACACGCGTGCCAGTGCGGCAGCCCGGTGTCGGGGAGGGGGCACGGCGGGGCTGAGCCCCCGAGCGGGGCTGGGCACGGCAGGAGCCGCAGCCGGGAGCAGGGCACGCCCGGCCCGGGCTGACCCCGCCGCAGAGAGGGGGAAGCCGCCAGGCTCGGGGGGAAGGAAGGCGCTGCGCGGCGTGTCCCACCCGGGGATGGGGATTGCGGGCTGCGGAGGGACCAGCGAGAGACTTCGAGACCAGCGAGTGCGAGGGGCAGCGGCGCAGGGAGCCCGACGGGGGCTCTGCCTCCCCTCCCGGGTCCCGGCGCTCCCGCCGCGAGTGGGGCCGGTGCCGGGGCTGCCCCGCCGCCGGATGCCCAGAGCCCCTCGCCCCGCACTGGCCGGGCTGCAGGAGGAGGAGGAGAGGAGGAGGAGGAGGAAGAGTAGGAGGAGACCGGGCGCTTTCACTCCTGCTGACTGCTGAGGCAAAAGGCAGAAAAAGGAGGAGGGGAATAAAAAGTAAAGAGGGGGGGAGAGAGAGTGAAAGAAAACTAAGCCCAGCTTTTGCCGGTGCTGCTTGGATTGGATCTGGTTTGAGTTTCCTCTCCGCTGGCTTGAGCAGCAAGAGAAGGAGGAGTGGGGGGAAGTAACTCGCTCACTCTTCCTCTGAAGCTTTAGCAAACGTGCTGGTGCCTGTGCTGGCGGGGAGCTGCCCGGCTGCAGTTCCCTCGCAGCATATTGCTCTCACTGCCTGGACTTCTCGAGGACCTGGAGGAAAAAGACATCACAGACCTGACAGTTGCCCACTGCCTATAGACTTATCTTTTTTTTTTTTTTTTTTTTTTCCTAGGGGATTCATTTTTGAAAGTATTTTTCTCCCGTGTCTCAGAACATCAGTTCCTTGAGTGGCTTTGAAATCCATTGCTTCCTTATCAACTTCGGGAGATATTTTAAAAAACTTTTTCCCCCCCTCTTCTGTTTTCATAGCCAAAAGAAAAAAAAAAAAAAAAGAAATAAGGCGAAAAAAGATAATCCTTTTGGGGGAGGGGAGATGATCGTGCTGATGTGGAATAAGTGCTCCTGCTGTCTCCTCTTACTAGCCGCGGTCCTGATCGTGGAGAGCTCCCAGCTAGACAGCTCCAGCTCCAAGGTGAACTCCATCAAGTCCACCCTGATGGGGGAGGCTCCAACTCAGGCAACCAACAGATCTGCAGGCATCCACCAGGGACTGATGCTTGCTAGCAGTAAGAAGGGCAAAATGCTAGAGCAGATGGGAAAACCTCCCAAGCACTATCACCGGCAAGGAGAGGTAGGATGTGGCTTCATTGCTCGAGTGTCTGTCCGTGTGCTGTATGTAAATAATTGCTGGTCTTCCCCCTCATGTTGTTTTCAGAGCTTTAATATGCTAAATCAATTAATTTACTTCATTGGGCTTGCCTGGGACAATATAATCTTGTAATAGGTGTTAAGAACTGTGCAAGTGGGAGGTTTAAACCATTCATTTTTCTCTGTAGGGTTAATAACTGATGGAAGAAAGAGCAATCTAAAAAACTATCATCTTCAGCATTTCTTTTTTTGACTCCTTCAAAAGGCTGCCAGAAGCAAAGGAAGAAATTTCTTTTTAATTCTCAAGACAGTAAATGAGTTGAATTTGAATAGGTGAGGAAAATTTGAATGTGAAGTAAAAATTCACGGCAGTGTAACAAACTTGGTTTTAGAAATCACACCTTGCAAGGTGATCTCTGGTATCTTTATCTTTGGTGAGAATAAAAAAGCATGCTATCCCTGTGGTATACTTTAAGGTACAGTCCTTTGTTTAATAAGATGGAAAACAAATTCTAGGTTCCTTGTCCAGAATATGCTCCAGTGATTGTGTAAGTTTTGTTTGGTTATGAGAGTTTGAGTGTAAAGAAGATAGAAAAGGTTATAGAAAAAAAAAGGTTAAGGGGAAAAAACCCAACACTCTGACTTGCTTGTGCAGTCTTCTTTCCTCTTTACCCTGCCTGGAAACTTGCAAGTCTGATAGAAAATAATCTTCATTCAACTGTCTTTGCGCTAAACTATAAAGCAGCATTTTAAGTCATCAGTCCTGTTCTTCCCTCTCAAGTCTTAACCTGGATGGTGCGAATGTTGTGTGTTGTGATGTTGAAAGAGGTAGACTTCTTCAGAAAATGTAGATTTTATTGGGTATTATTGCTATCTCTAAATACAGCTGCTTTTCATAAGCAACAATGTAGCAGCAAGAAAGCTGCCAACATTCAGCACTAAAAAGGCAAAATACTCAATGCCTGAAGGGTCTGTACTTGCTTAAATTTTCCTTATAGCAGAAGAGAAGCTGAAAGTTCAAGTAATCCACTGAATTTGCTGAAGTGTTTCACATCAGCTTCCTAATAATTGAATGTTATAATTTGGTTTTGTGTGCAGGCATAGTAACAGTAGTGGTAATTTTGGTTTTTGTGTGTGAGAAATTTCCAAGCTTTCTTTCCCTAGCGACTCAACTGCTTTATAATTTACCCAGAATTTGGTTGCCTCTCCTTACCTCTAAGCAAAGTTTAGCAAGAGATGCTGTGATGAAGTTTCAAATTACTAAAGTACTGTGCTCTTCTCTAGTTCACGTTTTACTAATTACAAGTATATTACTATGTTGAATCACCTTGAGAAGATAGAGGTGCCCAATGCACCTTCTTATATGTTCTCCTTGGATTTTCTTTAGTTTTCAATGTATTCACAAAATGTCCAAATACAGGTCCTATTTTCCAACTGAGTGTTAGCAGCCTTATGAGTTTTGTGAGTCTCTGCTGCCCAGCTTTTGCCTTTTGGAGAAGTCTTGCCACTTTCCCCTGTGTACAACGTCCTCAACACTTCACTGTGTATTCAGCACAATGTTGAGAATAATTTATTATAATTCACCCAGTTCCTGGAAAACAATTTGTGCTACCTACTGGTTGTATTTGCAAGATTTGCCTCTAACTTGCCAGCGTGGACTGTGATTTCTGGGCACTTCTAGTTACTGTCATGAACTCAATGGGCACACTTCAAGTGAAAGACAGCACTGTAAGTATCTGTAGTGGTAGAAGAGAGGTCGTGCATGTTAAGATTTCATGTTTGTAGCATAAGCAAAGACCCCTGGAGAATTGGTGGCTGTGACTCCCAGGGAGTGAAGCCTCACCTCCCATCAAGGGCTGTCTGCACTGAATTTACCCTCTCTCCCTGAGATTCTGTCCCCAGATCCTGCATGGCCTCACACAGATGTATGTGAAAATGACACAGATTTGCTCCCAATAATTCTAGATGCTACTTTTGGCCATCTGCCTGCAGCAACACAGTTAATGCAGAATTGCAATAAAAAGAAGAAAAAAGGGAAAATACAAGGAAAAGAAAATGAAAGAGAGGAAAGAAAAAAAGGAAAAGAAAAAAGTAAAGAAAAGAAAAAAGAGAAGAAAAGAGAAAAAGAGTATCTTTTCTGAAAATGTTTTCTCTTTGGTGATACTTCCAGCTGTAGGGCTGGTAAGCTGCTGCGTTTTTTAACAGTGGTGTCACACATATCAACCAATTAAGACATGACATTTTCATAATCTTTTTAAAAGTACTCTCTTACTAGGTTAGTGCTTAATTTGTTTAGATTATGGGACTTTGCACTGAAGTTTACCATGCCACTTGCAAAAGAGCAGGCGTATGCATTTCTTTCTAAAACAATCTGTTAAATTAGTGGAATTTGTAATGTCTCAAAAGTAAGAGTATCTTTTATATCTTGGCAACATTAGATGGTGAGTTGAGTGTCTTGTTTACAACTAGGAAATAGTTTTAATAAGGACCAAGGATATGCATGTTAAAGAAAAATCAATAGAATTTTGCTGTTGTGAAGTCTCTGAGCTGTGCTTTCAGGTCTCGACACACACGTGGTGGAAATCACCAAAACTGATGAAAGGACCATCAGCCCACAACCTATTTGCTTTTCAGTTATGTTAATTCTCAGGACTAGGAGCAACTTGGGAGTGTTTAATCAGCAATAAATCAGCCGATACAATAGTTGATGGCTTATCTGGAGTGTTGATGTTTTTCAGCTGGTAGTTACAGTGCTTCTGCCCAGAAAGGGAAGATCCAGCGCTCTTTTGTCAGGCAAAGTTCCAGTTTAAATTAATGAAAATACTCACATGAGCAAAGCAAGTTGATCCAGCTTGCAGAGAGACTGGCGGGGCAAATGTGGATTTTAGTAAGACTTAACATTTTTATGTCTTTCTGAGGAATATTATTTATTTTCTGGTCTTATTCCCTTTACTGCCTTGGATCAGCAGAGAATGAGAAGCACTGATGTGCTAAATCGGTGAGATTTCATTCTCTTCACTGTTCTTTACTGTCACTGCTGCTTTTCCTTTTCTACAAACTGTTAATGTTTCCCCAATTTCACAGAGAATCAGAAAGTGTCTACAGCATTTGCACAAGGGAAAAATATCCTCAAAAATAGTACAGTGCATGCTAATCTAGGTTATTTTGGGGGAACAGGATTATATACTGTCAGCTATTTATTTCCTTTCAAAACTTGATTTAGAGGAGTGCTTCTAGGGACATCCAGCATCTCAGTTCCGTGACCTGACTGTGAAAGTGTTCTGGATATATCCCCTCTCTAGGAAAATATGATACAGTGAACAGGGTCATAATTGACAGTGAAGATAGATTAATTTTTCTGTGTTTTAACTGTAGCTTCCCCTGTGTTTGGGCAAGGTCTCCCATGTGAGAGCTCTAGTTCAACTATAGAGATGCAACCTGAAAGGAAAAAATAGGACATACTGTATGATGCTTGAAAGGCATAACCATTCCACAGATTCCTGGTTGATGACTTTGTAGCCTCTTTAATTCATTTCACCATCTTTTAGACTTCTTGCCTCTGGGTTTTAGTCCCCTCCCTCCTCTGAGACGTGTCCCCTCTGTAAATGGTGGGGTTTGCATGTCTTCACACTCAATCACCTTTAATGATCTGGTAGGCTGTGACCTACCAAGCTTTGTTTCCAGCTGTTTTCCTTCTTTAATCTATGGGTGCTGTTATCTTCTTCCCTTCCCACCTCCTGGCCACAAGCTGTTCTTTCAGCTTATTCCCCAGCAAAATGTGTCTCTCATTCCCTTTGTCCCCTTGCTGCTGCATTGGTGTTTGGGTTTGTGCTTCCCCTTGAGACTTTCCCTTCCCCATGAACATGGTGGGAGCAGTAGCAATGAAGGGAAGAACTGGGACATCCAGTAGAGGGAACTGACACATCTGTGGGGCTGACTAAGAGATAACAAGATCTGGAAAAGGGAGTGAAAAGCTGGGACAAGTTTTAGTGCTGCAGAGGCACAACAGACAGCTGTCAGATAAGCCTTAGTATTCCAAATGCACTCGGTTTAATGTTAAGATGTGTTTATTTTTTTTTTAATTCTATTGCAGTTTGAGCTAAGACGTTCAAGACCACAGAAGCCAAACCAAAGAAGCATTTATTCAAATGACTAATTTGATACTGATCTCATACCTATTAACGCGTGGACGTACATGTGTTTCTTGGACAGGACATAGTTACCCACAAGGACTTGCTAGAAAATGTTTGGATGATGCTTTGTAGCGAGTAAAACAGCATGAGATGTAGTAATTGAATGCAGTGCCCTGACAATGTTACAATAAAATGTACCAAACACACCAAAAATGTAACCACAATATCTTAAATAGCTAGCAACCAAGACAGTAAAAATTATTTCTCCATGGGATTAAAAATAAATTAATTAAAATAGCTAGAAATTACATCCAGCAATAGCTGCCTTTTTTTTTTTTTAATTAAAAAAAATACAGAATTGCTAAATCTGCAGAGGCCACCAGAGGATTAATTTATTGCTCTTGCTGTTTGGTGTTAGAAATCTGGGTGACATACTGGTTTACTGGCAGCAATCTTGCTAAATAACCTACCGGCCTCCCTCTTAAGTGCAAAAAATGGGGTGCAGAGTATTATCTCCTTCCTGGGTCATGCTTGGTGTCCCCTTCAAATTGTTATTATTAACTGATGTCATAATGTAGAGCAAAAGCTCCTATAAAGTAGCTTTACTACCGGTATTTCCTATTAGCTTTGCAACAATGCCTAGAAAATTTCTAGAACTGTGATGTGCTGCTGGGTGTGCAAGTACTTAGGAAGAGTCAGTTTCTGTATGGAAAGTCTGTCAGAGCTTAATGACAACACAGAAGATGATGAAGCATGATTACATTTTTCCCTCAGAAAAGTGAGTCTGATTAACTCATTATGTTTGATTAACTGATGCTTTGCAGATGCAAATATAGCACAAGTTTAATTTTGATCTTAATTATCTCAACACCGGATGTCTCTTGCAAGCACTTCGTATCTCACGGCTTGTCAATAGAGCCTTTGGTCCTTTTACACTTGTACTTACAAATGCCTCACCCTGGAAATGTCGTTCAGGAGGAATTTAGCTCTGCAGAGGAGGAGCCACATGAAGCTTCTGCTTCTGTTTGGTTTTCCAGCACAGCTTTCCTCTCCAGGTTTTGTATATCTTCTTGGTTTTTTAAGTATATCCAAACAGGTTTTAGATATATGTAAAAATGTTAATTTGGAGAACACCTTCGAAACAGAGAGCTTCCCCTCCTGCATGTGCTTGCCAAGGTTCCTACCAAGTTCATGCTGCCACCTGCGTGCACACACTGGTTGTGGCTGGCAGGAATCAGGGTGTGGTGGGACACACCTGGAGCCAGCAGCCCCTGCTTGGCCCATCATTGCCATGGGGCTTGACACCATGTCCTGTGGAGCTTTGTGTTGGTTTTGGCACCGCAGTCATGAAATGTTTAAGATGGATTTAAGGAGCTGAAGTTTGTGTGACACCACAGACATGGTGGAGAAAGCTAGAAGCCACCATTCTGCTCTTCCTGCACTGGTAAAATTCCAAGTGTATTAAGAATTTTATATTTACTTTTTTTTTTAGTGAACTGAACTTTTGAAATCTTTGTCTTTTACTGCTGTGTTCTAGGTGGTGTTTCTGGTACTTTTAGGTTGAAACTTATAGGACTCTTCTATGAGCTTCATATCCATGGATGTGAAAGGCCAATACAAAAGCCAGGAAGATCAGAAGGTTTGCTTTGCAACTCTTTTAAAATGATTTTTGCCTGAAAAAGTGTTTATTTTCGTTAGAGACCATGAACTTCATCTCGTCTTTTTTTCACCAAGTGTAGGATGTACACTGGCAGTGTGTGTTGTCCCCAAAACATCACTTTTCTTCAGTGTAACTTTTTCCCGTTTTGGTTGAAGGTCAGATTTATTCTGATGGAAATTGTAATGAACATTAAGCGATTTTCAAATTGTAATGAAATGTGGAAATAGGTGATTTATGGTATTTCCAAGCTAATTGCAGAATCCTTTGCTCCAGAATGGGCTACAGAATGTAGTGTTAGAGAGCGAGCAAGAGGGCTTAAAAGGATACATATGTTCATACTAAAGGACAGCATAATACTAAATCACAGCAATCTTCAAATAAAATAATGAGTTTTGTTCATCTTGGTTACAGTTTTTTGGGGATAGGCCTTAAATCCATCTATGATTTATACATTTTTGTTCACACAATCAGAAGTTGAGTTATGAAAATAAATGGAATACAAACACACAGTGGGAACATGGAGTTCACTCATTCAGCAGCTATTTTGTTCTTACTAACAGAAAGAGCAGAGCAATGCTACAAAAAAGAAAAAAAAACTTGAAAGTTGTTGGGTTTCCCCCCCCTCAAAGCACATAAGCACACGGTTCAGCCCCTTGGGACTTTCTTAAAGCTAAGCTTTGATATGATTGAATTTTCATATGCATAGTAATGAATCTTTGAGACATGCATGTTGCACATGTGTAGTGCAAATGGCACTGGTTTAGCATTTTTAGCAGTAAGCAAAGGCAGACTGCTCTGCACATGCTTGGGAATGAGGTGTTGCTTCACTCTGCAAGCCCTCTGCCTCATTCTCTGTGCATCATGTAAGTGTGAACCAGGCTGTGCATGCTTTTAAAAGCATATTTATCGGTCCAGTGAATGAGAGGACAGGGTTCAGTTCTACGTGTTTTGGCAGCTTGCCTTGAGTAAAGCAGTGACTTGCTGTCAGCATGATCTCCTCTCTGCAATGTGAAATGACTACAGTGGAGATCTCTTAAAGGAACTGCGAACACAATACGTTGATGTTGCAGCAGGAAACTTTTATTCTTGGAATCTCATTCTTAACTACAACAGCATCAGGGAAAGTAGTGCATCTGGTGGGAGAAGTTCTCCTTTACTTTTCCTTTTGCACAGAGCGAGGCAGCTTCCCAAATTGGGTTCATTTTTGGGGGGTTTTTGCTGTATGTTCCTACAGAAAATGGTGCACCTCTTCTTGGCAGTCTGAAAAGATACTAAACTGGACATTCTGCTGTGGCCTGACCTGTCAGGAGTAGTACATACTGCAGTATACTTGCCATATTTCTTTGTTTCTTTTGGCTTGAAAATGAAAACACAGAACTCTCCCACCCATTTTGTTGTGGACTCAGGATGCTGTTTTCTACCTCAAAAACTAAAAATTTGTGTTTCTTTCTATCTTCTGGGGTTTTAGGTTGCCCACACAGCGGCTGAGCTGTCTTTCACTCTCCCTTTGGTAGGAGTACTGGGTGTGCACTTCCTTTCTTTCATTTTCAAACGTCATTTCCCTGTCATTCTTCAGGAGGGAGGGAAGACAGAGCATATCAAATGGTCATGTTTTACCAGACCTGCTATTCTTAAATTTCAGTTTATCATCTACTCAGGTAGCGATAATGACATCGTCTGGCTCACGTAACCAACCACTCTGTGTGAACTGAACACTGTGGGGTTGCCCAGCAAGACTGAAAGTTGTTCTTTCAAACCTGTTCAGTTGCTTTTACTCCCAACAAAGCTAAATTTCCATTTGTATATTATTCATAACCAATTCCTGTGGTAGGGTGAAAGAGTGTGGGTATAGGTTAGAATTCAGGAATGGAAATTTTGGGAACCAAGAAAGGACCATGAAAACAGGAGGTTGCCATCCTCTTTCCACCGTTTCTCCATATGGAGCCAAATGTTGATGTTGCCTCATGTCGTCTTACAGGTAAAGAGAAAAACTGCCTAGGCTTAGAAGTCTTCTTGATAGTTTGGTAGTAGTACTAAACTGCTTAGCTGCATACAATGTTTTTGTAATTGTTTAAATAAATACAGAGTTCTTAAAATGCTCTTTAGGAATGCTTGTAAACTTCTGTTCTTGGATTTGTCCCCATTGCTATCTTCCAGACATCCCACTCCTCGCCAGGAAAATGGCTTTTTAACAAGGAGAATACTCTGGAAATTACTTTCTGAGAGGGTCCTGGCCACAGCAGCTGCAACAAATTGCCACTGAACTTCAGTCCCAATTGTTTTTTATTGCTAAAAGGATAAGTGACCAAGTGAATGCTTGTATTATAGCTTCACAACAGTTTATTAAGTATCGAATGGTAGTGTGTGATCTTGTCTAAGCAGAAGATTAAGATTTTCTCTGCGGAGAAAAATTTCTCTCAGACTTTGTACTGATGCTTAAGCTGCAAGAGGGTGAAAAAGTCCTGCCAGTCCCAAACTGTTCTGTGGTTAGGCTGGCTTAGGGTTTTCCTCTGCTGGGTCTGCTCAGTGATGTCAGCACAAGCAGAGCTATAACAGCATGAGGCAGATGAGAAGTCAAGGCACTGCAATCCATTGCATGTTAGTCCACCTCCTGCTGAGGAAACAAGTCCATGGGGGACATTTCCTGACCAAGAGGGTTTTGAGTAGCAGCACAGCTTCAGCATAGCTCAGATTATGCTAACTGGGAGGCATTTTTGGCATGATTTTCCAATTAAGCAACACAGAACCCAGGAAGGTCATTAAAGGATGGAACAAAACCTTGAGATGGTACAGGAGGCGTGCTTGTGTCCTTGAGCAGGATTTGCCACCTGGAAAGGAGGCACAGTTCTGCTTGTCCTCCTGTCAGCCTCTCTGCTCTGACTTTGAGGATCCCTCCTTCCCCGCACGTGGTGGCCTCACTGTCACTGCTGTAGCTTTGAGGCTTGGGTTTGGTTTTGTCCAGTGCATTTTAAAGGATGATGCCTTTTCTTAAGCACTATCCTCTCAAGTTATTAGTGAAGAATAGATAAGAGAATCTTTATTTCAGGCACACATGTGCGCTGCAGGTGTGAAGGGAACTCTTAAACTGTTTATGAGCGCACAAAGCCTCATGAACAAAGAGGGCAGAAAAGAACGTTGTCATTTTAAGGAAAAATATGTTTTAAGGCCCTGTTAAAAAATAAAGCCAAAACAGAACAGCAAATGGGCTGCAGATTGTCTGTGTAAGAGGGATTAGCACTATGAAAATCTCTGATAGGCTTGTGCCACAGATAGTGCCAGTTAGCCGAGATGCCATTTGACAGTGGAGTGGGTAGCCACTGTCAGGCTCTTGTCTTGGAGAGTTACCCACAAAATCCTCTTCTGATATGCATACACAGGTGAGTAGGATAGCACTGCCTTAACTCTGTTTTAAAGGTTTTAGATGACTAGAATTCAATGGAGATATTGAAAGGTGTGATAGTGGGGTGTGCATTCCAGATCTGGGTGCCCTCGTCACTTTTAGGTTTGGTGGGGTTGAAGTCTGTTTTACTGTTAAGGCATCAGAAAGGTCAAGGACGGCTAAAATGAGAGAAAATACATTACTTTCTTTAACAGCCATGTGAGGATATCTTAATTTGTTTGGAACAGCTTTCAGGTACATTGAGGGTAGCATCCATAATGGTGGTGACAATTCAGCACCCAAACAAAAGTGGTATAACTCACTTCCCTCCAGCAGTGTTTTCCAGCAGATGAACCAAAAAAATTTGGCCATAGACACAAGTTCATGCTGCCAGAAATGCTACACTTCAGCTCTTTGGTCTGCAAAATATGCTGCTTTATTGCCCTCCTTATCCAAGAAGTGCCACACACTTCTGCACAGAAAGCCATCTCAAAGGTTTGGCCCTGTTTACTGACAGGATGAGTTTGAAATGTATTTATGTACCTAACTCCCTGAATGTTTTCAGTGGGAATTAGGTTCTTCATGCATTTAGGGAATGTAGTCACGGTCTTTTCCATGCACAAGAGAAATTCAGAGGAAGTCGTCTGTCTGAGACTCGGTGCAAGGCATGCTCAGGGACAAGGACCTCTCTTCTCTTTCGTCACCTATGTAAGGTAGTCTGAGTTTGGTCATCAGAATAATTTGTTATAATTATTTTTACAGAAAAGTTTAATTAGAATACTTCATGCTGTTCCCTCCATGATGAAGTAATTATATAAAAAATCAGTTAGAGGTCGTATCTAATGTAGCAGACATGGTTATACCAGCCCTTTTCTTGGGGTTATAGTCTTCATCCAGAGTAACTTTTTTCTTAAACCAGCATTTTTTAATTTTTTTTTTTCTGTAAAACTGGACATGGATGCAGAGATGTTGCAAGGAGAGCTGTAGTGCTTGTCTTTAATGAGCCTCTTCCTGACCCACCCTGTGTAAAGCAGTTGACACATCATGTGTTGTGCAGCTGGGACGGCTACCCTGGCACATATCTCTGATATGTGAACGTTTTGACTTTGGCCTTTTGGAAGCACTGGTCCCATGCTGTTCTCCAGAGTCATGTTTAAGTCATTTCCCAGATACCGTGGATATAGGGCCGGCAGGAGCAAAAGCTGCAGTGGAATTCTCAAGTACAGATTTAGCTGATTCTGTGAAAACAGATTGCACAACACGGACTGACAATTTCTGGATTTGATTTTCTCTCTTTCCTTGATTTGACCTCCCATGCTCCTTCTGTCAGCTGGTCAGTATTTGCTTCTGAAGTTGTAGAGTTTGTAGGTTTTGTGTGTATGTGTGTGGGGTTGTTTCAATTTTGCAATGTAGCCCTTTAAATTTTAATTTTACCCCTTGATCAAAGGGCAGGCCAGTTTCTGTGAGACAGCAGCTGGAGGATTTAAAGGGTGCTGAGGTGGTACAGGGGTGAAATTCAGGTAGGGTGATCCACACTGCTGAACAGTGTGAACAGACAAGAGCAGCCATGGACAAAGTTCATGCCCTATCAATGGAACAATGCACGTCTCTGTCCCTGTAGTATAGGGGCTTGGCTGCTCCTGATGCTCTTGACTCTACTGGAAGTGTTGGTTCTTGTATGCTTTGACCATTTGTTAGTAAAATGGTCACTGCTTTTACTTTTGATCCCCTTCTGCCCTATATGACCCTATTGTCGGGAAATCAATATAAAGAGTAGCTACTAGAGGACATTTTGTGAACATTTGATCTAAGTCAAATTACCCCATCTTTGCTCTTCAAATACATGTGCCAATGAAGCTATAGCTCAAGTAAAAAAACTTTAAAGAAATGGGATTGCCAAGGTATTAACCATTTCATAACTGATTAGAATAACTGATAATCAAAAATAAGCAGGATTAAGCTGCCACATTTCACTATACAGGGAGGCTATGAGCAAAGCTTCACATAAACCTTTCAGGACTGATGCTGTTTAATTTATTGGCAAATGTTCTGGAAAATGAGCACAGAAATTTTTACAAAAATTAATTCACAACAGTAAAAACTTAAGTGGACCACAGAGTTGTAGTAAATGCCAGTATACTGACCACCTGAGAGATAAATCCCATGGGTGAAATTCCACTTCTAATAGTGTAAAGCAATACAATATGGCACCATGTGATGGCAATTTGGCACATAATTTAGAGTAAATTTAGCTATCTTTCATGGTGAAGCAGCAGCAGAGAGACAAGAATTAAATACTAAGAACATATTAAAAAAATCCAAGTAGAATATCAGAAAGTGAAAAAAAACCAAACTGAGGGCATTTTTAAACTGGTTCTAATCTCATGGTGCTGAGTAACTGTTAAAAGATATAAAAGCAGTCAGGATTAAATGGAGAAGGGATGATCATAACACCAGAACTGCTTAAGCACTGGAGAAAGTAAATAGAATGCAAAGACCCAGTTTGGAAAAGGGAGAACCCATGGGAGAACAGGATGGAGAGAAGTAAAGTACTGAAGAGTCAGAAGGTGAGTGGGGAGTAA
>VYZP01010459.1:85318-101258 GCA_013400635.1 Hypocryptadius cinnamomeus | reverse complement strand
AGAATAGATTTTCGTACTGTTTCCTAAGCAGGAATATTATCTTTTAATTATTATTTATTTTAGAAAGTTCAAATTATATTTTTCTTTGTCTTCTCATAGCTCTGATAGGTAGAGCAAAGTTTTTTCTACATACATAAGCTAGGATATGAAATGATAACTGTTAGCAATAATAGCAAACAAATGTTTTAGTGTAGTTAAAATTCCCCTTTTGGTTTTATGCTTTCTTCTGTGAAGGCACCAGTCTGTCGTAGATACAATACTACATCAGAGAAGGGAGAAATAATGAAATGAGATTTCACTGAATTACAGAGTTAATAGAGAAAAGGAACCCTATTTACATGCTACCTTTCTTCTGGAAACTTACTGTCTCTTCTGGAAACTTACTGTCTCTTTTAGGTTAAACTTCATTGAGTTAGTAGGTATCTGAGTCATCATTTGTGGCAGATCTGTTCAAGGTTTAAACACCATGCTCTCCTGTTTTTATCATTGAAGAGTTGTTTGAGCCTGTAAATCTGGTTAATGATTCCTGTAAATGAGACAGTGGAGAATGAGTGATCCTGTTAGCCACAACGGTCTATGCAGAAGGCATACTGTTGTTCACCCTAGTTTTAGCTTAGTATATTCCCTGAAGACTTTCAAGTATCAGCCTTGAAAGAACACTGCAGATGGAATAAGAGAAATAAATGTTAAAAGCATCCACTTGGCAGTCCTTTTTCAAAAGAGCTTGGTGTCCACAAAAGGTTACCTAGAGGTGAGGAACTGCAGTGATGGTTTGCTTTCTTCCAACTGAGTTGCAGTATTTTTGAGCCCAGAATGTGCTGAGATTAAACATGAGGTTTTTCTTTTTTCCTTCTCTCACCCTTTACCTCTTCCATCCTCAGTGAATGTCTGTTAATAGCTGAAGTCACTAGCAGGGATACTGTTAATGAGTCCATTTTTATTTTCTATAGAACTGATAGACTTTAAGACAAGAAGAGTTGCAGCATTCAGAAAAAATCTGGTGGAACTAGCAGAACTGGAATTAAAGCATGCTAAGGTAACTGTGATCCTTTTTGGCCTATATTTCAACTGATTTTGAATATTGTATGCTTGATTAACCAAAATGGCTACAGTTGTTGTCTGATACACACTTCACATTCAGAAAGGTGAATTTTAAGTCTTGTCCAGAAAGATGAAATTTCTTTAATAAAGAGAAAATGAATAGGTGAAGTGTCTCTGAGAGATTGGTGTGCTTGAGGTGCCTTTGGAAAACTCATATCCTGGAAGACAATTTTGCCTTCAGTTTTATGTTTATTTGCCTGTTTGATATTTACATCTGCAGAATTTGAAAACTTACGTATTTTTAAAACGTCATCTCTCAATTTCACTCTGAGATAGGAATTGGTTTCTCCTGTTAGCCAGATTTTGGGACTTGATGTATAGGATATTAAGCATGAGATCACACTGGCCTGTCTGGTATGATGAATATGCTTTTTGAACCTTTTTGCCTTTAAACTCTAAGCCATTAACAAAAGAGGCATGTTGCAGATAGCCTTTTCAGGAAAATAAATTTTTGTGGGAAAAGAACTTTAGGAGGCCTGTACTGTCCTTAAATTTCACAATGTATTTGATTTCATGGATGACTACAACAGTCTCTTATTTGAACAGTCTTATACCTGGAGGCAGCTTTCTTTTAAAAATCAGTTCTTTAGCATTTCTCTTCAAATCTGAAACTGCATTGGTTAGGAAGCTGTGAATTAACTCAGAATATATCTGTTGAAAAGACTTGCTGCTTTACTTTCTTTTCAGTAGTGTTGATGGTGTCATTCTTCCTTCTGCTAAACCCATTGCTTGTAAAACCCCTGTGCAGTAATAAGGGTTGTTTGGGGAACTTATTTTTAAGGATCTTTGTAGGTGTAAGTTCAGCTTAATGAGATGTTTATGTATTGCTGGTAAAGCAATCAGTAATGTATGGAACACATGACTCTTTTTTCAGATGAACAGTCCTTACTTTAAGTAGTCCTAACAATCTTACTTGACTAGTTTTTATTGATTTGCCATATTGTGCTTTAGTAAGGGAATGCTTCTGTCCTGCTTCAGTCATTGACTCTTCATCATCTCTTGTAACTGACCCTGCTGAAGTCTCCACTGCTGAAGTGGAATGCTTAGACAATGTCTCTGTCTTCTATTAAAGAATCACTTCTTTTAACTATGCAAGTCACAATGTTGGAATAATATTCTCTTTAATTTTGACAGCTAATAACTGTGGAATGCAGGGGGAAGATGCTTAAATTCTGTAGCTTTCAACTTGATATATGTTTCCTGTGTCCTCAGTACCTGGAAGTGCTTGAAGATTTCTAGCTTTAGTTTGTTGCCACAGCTTGTTTAACACTAATTTCTTTGAATAGTCTCTCTGTGACTTACCTTGTGTTAGTAAATTTAATAACAAGGAGTCCATGACGCTATAATAGGAGCTTTGAATTGTAGTTCTGCTTTTGAAGATGAATTTTTTTTGCTGACCCTTTTCACCTACTTCATCATGGAGCACAACATTCAGAAGACAGTTTTGAATCTTCAAAGCTTTACAATAATAAAAGGTCATTTTGACTAAGAATGATAAATCTTGAAACATTAACAAGTACTGTAACCTCTTGAAAGAAAAATGTTTCATTTCTCACTAGGTTTGAAAATTCTCTTTTTCAATGCCACTGTTTCATATTTAAAAACAAGCTAAGCTACTACAGATGGATCAGTTTGGTTGCTGTATTTTTCTTTCTGTGAATTCTGGCTTTGATTATTACAAAATTTACAACCACAGTAGGTTGTATTTTTCAGCATTATATAATGGGGATTGTTCTTATTAATGCAGTAACCAAGGTATTTGAAGAGAGTCTTATGGATAGGTTTTTATCAGTCTGTATGGAGTATTGAAGGATGAAATGGTTTGGTATCTAGATTAGTTCCATAAAAGGAAAAAATAAGATATTAAAAGACTTATTTGTTGGAGGTTTTTTTTAATGTAGTATTGTGCCCTGATGTGGGAAGAGCAGTGCTAGAGGAATATGACTGAAATGCAAATCATGAACAATGCTTCCATTTCAAGGAGTAAGTAGCCCTGGTTTTGACTGGGCTAAGCTGGGCTGTTTCTAGATACCTAATTCCTCTGGAAGACTAGTGGAAGCATAAAGGAAAGCTATGTTTTTCACGTAGGCAGTCAATTAATGATGTCAGATCAAAAGCCCCCTGCTTCTAGGTTCTTGGCAAAATACTTTGCCTGATGCTGGCAGTCTGTGTCTCTGTGCTTTTGCACTTACTGGAGGCAGGCATGTGAAGTTTTAGTAGCAACAAAATGGCAATTGCTTAGTCAGTCGAGTGTGGAGCACAGTACTGACAAACTTTGCAACATGACCTGTTACCCAAGTGTACGTGTTTGCTTCCAGCAAAAATGCTAAGTAGGGAAGAGGTCTGGGGACAATGGATACCCACTGCTAGACTTTTGCTAGAAGTGTTCTGTTATGGGTTTTCTTTTTCAGTAGTGAGTGCCTCCAGACTAGATGCCATGCAGATGCATCTGTTTCTAAATCAGTCCAACCGTGTGTCTTCTGGACTTAGAGCTGCCTCACACAAAAAACAGAGGTGAAATATGATGTAGCAGTGGGTGCTGAACTCACCTGAGAGGCTCCCTTGGAGCCTCTTGCAGTTTGAAGTTACTTGCTCTGTGTGGAAAGAAAAACACAAATCCCAAAACACAGAGGTTGCTGCACAGAGGAAGTCAGAGTAACCAAAGAATTGAGAGAAGATTCTGAGGCACAGCTTGCATTTTGCGAGCTATACCTATCTGTAGCTCTAGAAGACTGGAGGGCTGTAGGGAAATAAACTCAGTAAATCAGGGACACTGTACATACAAATTCTAAGTATACCCTCTCTGCCCAGTTATGTTCATACTACTTCCATATAACATACTTCTTGGAATTATTGTCAATATCCTCTTATCGTTTTGAATTACAACTCAAGACTTTTGAAAAAGCTAAAAATCAGACTGTGGGTTGGGTTTGCTTTAAGTTGATGTAACGGCAGACTGCTGCCAGGAAGGATGATGATGCATGACTCTTCCTTTCCCTTATGTTGGCACAATTATGTGTACAGCTGCATAGTTAGAAGGTGCTGAAAGTTGCTGTGGGTTTTCCTGAGCTTTACTTTGTCTTGTTTTCACAACATCCCTTGTATCAAAACACACAAGTTTGTCTGGGACGGTTGGCAATAAAAGAGAGCTGCCTTCTTAGCAGCAGCATGTACCCTAGATTTGTTTACAATAGCTGCCAAACTGAAGCTTTAGATTATCATTGGTCAGTGACCTACTCTAAACATACTGATGTTTCTTTTTCTGTGGCCATTTTGGATGTTTATCCCCCTAGGTAGTGCTTAGCTTCTGTCTTGCTAGTTCTGTGTTTCTTCGTGACTTAATGCAGCTATAGCTAATGTAAGACCTGAGTAAGTGTTTGGCCATTTTGGTGCAAAATCTGCACTTGGTGTACTGTTCAGTATTTTAAATGGTTGGATTTTGAGGTATTCCTGTGTTGGACTTCATGGTGAGAAAGGGAGGTTTGATAGCTGGTGGAACTCCTACAGTTATAATCATATAGCATTCATAGCCTTGGCTGTACATTTGGAGTCTTTTGACATTGAATTGTAACTGAGTAAGACAGCCACTTCCTTCATGTAAATAAACAGAAACATACATTTTCCACAAATACTAACATACACACTCTTGCCTCTCTGGGTTTTTTGGAAAAAGAATTTCTTGTGTACTAGCAACAGATGTCCGTTTGGAACTGATAGAAGAAGGAAGTAAGCAAAATGCAGTGCTAAGGGATTTGCTGAAATGTTTTGTCAGTAATTCTTTCTTTCCTGAAAAGGATGTTTCTGTCACTGTGGTTCTGCCAGTAATTTTACTATCTACAGCTTAGGAGTGTGAGCTGGCAAGAAACACTTTTCTGAATCTGAATGTATTGGACTTTGTCAAGCTGTGGTGATGCAAGTCAAGTATGTCAGATACTGCAGCCACAAGGAGTAATGGGTCACAGTTTCTATTGTCCTTGATTTATTATAATTTAAATAAGGTGGTTCTTGTGAACTTTGTAAATTTGATCTAATGAAAATGAATTATATGCCTGTTTTGAAAATTTGAGTAGACTGGCTGGCTTAGTCTGGAAACAACTGTGGTGTAAAGGATGTTGTGATGGTTTAACCTCAGCTGGCAGCTAAAACTCAGAAAAGTGAGAAAACTGGTGGGTTGAGTTAAAGACAGTTTAACAGGGAAAGCAAAAGCCATGCACACAAGCAAAGCTAAGCAAGGACTTTTTTCACTGCTTCCCGTGGGCAGGCAGATGTTCATCCATCTCCAGGAGAGCAGGACCCCATTATGTGTGACAGTGACTTGAGAAGACAACAGTCTGAATGCCCCCCTCTTCCTTCTTATTTCCCCCACCTGATATACTGAGCAGGATGTCATATGGTCTGGAATATCCCTTTGGTCACCTGGGGTCAGCTGTCCTAGCTGTGTCCCCTCCCATCTCCTGTGTACCCCCAGCCACTTCTCCAGCATGCCAGTACAAGAAGCAGGAAAGGCAGAGTAAGAGCTGCTTGGCAATGATGATGTCATCTCTATGTTATCAACATAATTTTCAGCACAAATCCAAAATATATCCCCGTATTAGCCACTGAGAAGAAAATTAATTCTACCCAAGCCAAAATCAGCACAGATGTTCTGGTAACTTTCTTTTTTTTTTTTTTTTTTTTTAAGAGTGCTACATCCTGGTCTGTAAATTACAAATAAACTTCATGCCTCTGTAATAAGATGGCCAAAAGATTATTGTCACACTTTAGTTACAGGTAGTGTTTGCAGTCCATAAGTGTACTGCAGATTGAATTCCATTTAAAGACTGAAGACTTCAGACTGAAGTATTCCTTTCAATTCATTAGATCATTGCAGTCAAGAATCAGCTTTTCAGTGGCAGAGACCTTAAATTTATGAATCCTGTACACCACAAAGATGGACCACCAAGTCCTCATGTATCTTGCTTATGTAGAACTTACTCATGTCACCGAAGTACAAGCCTTCTGAAAAATATCTTGTGACTGTGCCCTGCCAGTATAGACACAAAGAGACAAAAAAGCTGTTGAAGCTGTAACTGATATTGCTGCCTTCTAGATAAGACTGAGAAGGATTTAGTGGGCATAACCAGGAATCTGCTTTCAAGCCTTTAAATCAGTTAATTGCTTAATCTGGATTATGACAACCTGAAGTGGGGGGCATAGAATTATGATTTTAGGTTTTGGGGCTGAGGGATGAATGTCCTGCCTATCTATCACAAGTCATTGGAGCACTTTTAACTGAAGGAGTATTTACACATTCTTAAGGACTTCTGTGGACTGTTTATGAAAGGCATGGAAATCACAGATACTTACATGCTTTTATGTGTCTGAATTTTTTATATGTTTCTTTTTTGATCCGAATTTTTTTTTAAAAGTCAGCAGTTTCTTCCATGTTCATAACTGGACATTGAGACTGCTTTGTTCCTGCATTTTATCTGAACCTGATAGGAATGACTCTTAGCACTGTCAACAGCCCAACGGTTTTTTCTTACATAGAGATTTCAGATTTGAGAACAAATGTAGTACAGGTATTTCATAGTGAATCGCTAGTAGTTTAAAATGATGTAAGCATACATGAATGAACATATGAATACTGAGTTGTTTTGGTGGGTTTTTTTCCTGCAAAATAAATTCTGGCTTATCAGTCACATTTGCTTAATTCACAAGCATCAGTTCTCTGAATTCATTCAGATACCTGAAAACCAGTCTGTATATTTTTACGGTAGAGCCAGAATGCTTTAAATAAGATTAAAAACTGTGTTTGGAAAGGCGGCCAGAGCTTGGCTTAGAGTTAAGATGAGTTAAGGTTCTGGTAATCACTTCTGTAGCTCCAGCTGTAATGGCTAAATCACCTGGCTAAGCATGTAAATCAGTCTGCTGTCTTTCTAACGGGGCCTCCTTCTTGAACAAAGCCGTCAGCTCGAATGGCTGCTATAAGCAAGGAGATCCCGAGTGCTATGAATTGTTTAATATGTGCTGATGAATACAGTATTCACAGTATTGAGTAACACATGAATACTTACACTTAGGGGATCTCATTCTAGAGACAGAGCAATGCCCCTGCTATATAAAATATTTTAAACTTTGCAGCTGTGAATTTCATTACTGAGAGAGTGCTCTGCAGTGAATAGTTTTTGTGGCCAGACCAGAACTCTAGGAAGAAACATGAAAGGGTATTAAGTGCTTATTTTTGAATCTCAGATTTGCTCTCTTTATTTCCATGACACTATATTCCTACATTCAAAAAAAGAAGTATTTTTCCATAAGTTTGAAACTTGTCTATTTTTCTTTAGTGTCATTGCTATTTAAAAAACATTGTTCTGTCACAAGCTTAAAAGAAAGAAGATAAATGTGGTGATATTTTTCTTTGTTTTTACAGGGTAACTTACAGCTTCTGCAGAGCTGCCTGGCAGTGTTAAATGGTGACACATAAGCTACGTTCCGTCCTCCCACTAACAAGGGCTGCCCTCCTCTGGATTTTGTTTTCATGACTTTAAATAGGCATTTACAATTCCCTGGAGAAAACATTTGACAAAGTGCACATAAGCAAGCTTCTTCTTTCAAAAGAATTAAACATGTGAAAGTAGCTCCAGACTATATGAACAGCATACTTGTTATACATGCATATTCATGTTTATTTAATCATTATACGCTTTCATTGTTCAGAAACCAAATGCTCGGGTTTTGTGAAAATAGCCAATATAATAATGTTCATGTTATGAATACTATGATACGGCTGCAATCTTATTTACCTTTGTAAGTAATTTCTGAAGATCACCATTTGAAGCACATTGTTCAAATGGCCTAAATATTACCATTAGATATTTGAATATTGTTACTATAATGGCATTGTATACACTGTCTTAGTTTTTTTTTTTTCCATGTACTTATATCAAAAAACTTATCTTTTTTTTCAATTGTGAACATTTCTTAGAAATTTTGGAGAACTTTGTGTAACCTTTATAACTATGATTTAAAAAGAAAAGCAGATGCATTAGTATGTTTGCCTTAACTTGTAGACTAATCCAATTATTGTAAAATAAACCATGAAATCAGTGATTTTTCTAAAATGATGCAGACACTGTATCATCTATAAGCTTAGTATTTTCTAGTAAATTAGATTAATTTTTTTTTCCTCTATTCATCGTGTAAAAACCATTGACTAAATATTGGATTGGTCTGACACTATTCGCCCAGTACTTTTCACTTGCATTCTCAGGTTTTATCTGTTTGTCTGTGACTTTCCTATCCAGTGTACTTAAATTGTTTTGAGCTTGGTGGCTGACTCTGCAATTTCTTTGGCAGAAGTACATTTGAGAGAGCTTCCTGGGTTTCTTTTGAGAAAGGGGAAATAAAGCAACAGAAGAGAGTTTAGAAGGTGTATAAAATATCAGGGAAAAGTAATACTGCCCCACTGTCATACAGATAAAATGTTTTGCTTCAGGAAAAAAGTGAAGGTATCCCCTATAAAGGAGTGTGTTAAGGGGATCTCATTCTGCTAACTGGACTTAAGACTTAGAGCTATGAATCCAATATTATTAGTTGTACTGATTGGTCTCCCTTCCTTGAACTATGACCCTTTTCCAAGAGGTGCTGCTATGTTGTGTAATTTCACGATGTCATAAAATGAGGCTTTACTTGATGAACTGCTCTTCACAGTGGGATTGCTGCTTTATAAGCAATATATGCTGTTTGCAGCCCTTCAGTGGAGCAGCGAAGTTTGGGTGAATGCTATGGTTGGAAATGCAGATCAGTGTAAGTCAACGTCTGATTACAGATGCCCTGTACTGCCACACAGAGGTGTGTGGTTTGTTTTGTTTTTCTCAGATAGGGTGAATTGCACAGTGTTGTATACTTACCCTGCTGCCTTGCACATCAAAACATTGCAAAGGCAGAGAAGTTTGCATTGTGCTTTGATTCATGTACCCATCACCTCAGGCTTCGATGCCCAGTGCCCAGTGGGTCTTGGCAACTTAAGCTAGTACAGAAGGTATTCCCAGCAATGCCTACTACACTAATACTGTGCTATTCATCTTCTAGNCCGGGCCTGGCTGCGGCAGCGGGCGAGCGCAGCGGTGGCGCCATGAGCCGCCTGCGGGAGGAGGATGATCCCTACGTGGTGGAGGAGCCCAGCGACGAGGAGCGAGCGCTCAGCAGGTGCCTGGAGCTGCCGGCCGGGGGGTGGGCTCGGGCCGGCGCCAGCGGGCCCCGGTCCCCGCCTGGCTTGTGCTGGCCCGGGCGCGCAGCGACGCTGGCGGTGCCAAGCCGTGGGTCTCGCACGGCGCTGGGCATCGACCCCGGGCTGCCCGCGGAGTGCAGGAGGATCGGCCTCACATCAGCCGCGGCGATTTCCTTGAAACCGGCGTATTTATATTTCTGACCGCACAGCTCCCTGCGCGGAGCGAGAGCTGCTGGGGGCATTGTGGCAGGCCGCACGCAGCCGGATGAAGCTCCTTTGCGTTTACACCAGAATTTTAATACCCCATAGCTAATAAAGTGTTTTGATATGTACATTGCCCATAAACATAGGAGTAAATGCTCTCCCGTGCACCCGCATAACTCTGATGTTCATTCTCCAAGTGATATGTCCACGTTTTAGCCTATTTGTAATAATTAGGTGTGTACCACTTCAATGTTTGTAGCTCGGAGGATGAGGTGGACGTGCTCCTACATGGCACTCCTGACCAGAAGCGGAAGCTGATACGGGAGTGCCTGACTGGCGAGAGCGAGTCTTCCAGTGACGATGAGTTCCAAAAGGAGATGGAAGCAGAACTAAACACCACCATGAAGACTATGGAAGGCAAATGGAAGTCACCTGAAATGGGTACATCAAGCTTAACATCTGCTTGCATATGAAATCATGAATTATGTGTTAGTGGCCAAATCATCTTTAGGTTTTGGTTGTATAGTTAAAAATATGTAGCAATATTTACATTACCACAGCCAAACAGCACAGAATAGGCATTATGATGCAGAGTGGCTGTGACTGCTTGGCAGTTCATGTAGGCATTTTTGAACTTCTGTGGCCCTGAAATTTTGAGGGACTTTTTTAGTGAATTTTATTGTAATCACAGTTTGTGAAGCAATGTGCCACACCTGTATTTCTTTCGCATGACTAAAGATGTCTTGTGTATTCTGTAGGGCACAGACAGGCATATTTGATGTGGTATTCTCTGTGTCTAAAGGGAGTGTTAGGAGAAACTTTCCTTCAGATGGTACCTGAGGTTCATCTTCGAGGGAGAAGGGAGCAGCTTTACTCTGAGGATGCCTGTAAATGAAGTAACACAAGTGATGTGAATGATAAGGGTGTGGGAATAAACTGGGAGAGCTGTTATTTAACACACCCAGCTAGAACAGAGCACTCTGAACAGAGTAACTTGAAAGTAAAGATTTGTTCTGGGCTTTATACTTGCTGTCCTTTTAGTAGGGTGTTCTTACTCCTTCTAATTTCACCTGTAGGTACTTCCTCAAGTACTGGGCTGACTGGATCTGCCAGCACTTCAAAATACTATGATGACATTTACTTTGATTCTGATTCAGAGGATGAAGATAAAATAGGTAAATGACAAAGGCAAGAGGAGGGCATCTTTGTAGTACCACTCACTCTCTTAGATCCTGTAAAATCATCTTGGAGGGGTCAAGAGGCTGTTTTTGAAGGCAGCATTTTTGAGGGGAATTATCAGCCTGTATCATCTCAACGTAGCTCTTGCAATTTTATGAAGTATCCCAATGTAATGCTTTGGGGTTAAGCACTTGGAGGAGAGATGAGCCAGGCATTTAAGTTTCAGTTTAGATGTATTGCAAGGATGGAAAATGAAAATTGGAAGTTGTATATTTTGATAATTTGTGTCTGATGGATGTAACGTGCTCTTGCACAATTTTTTCCAGATGCACAGGATGTCCGGAAAAACAGAAAACATCAGCAACGTCAGATTCTCTCCAATGATGAGCTGCTGTATGACCCAGAAGAAGACAGTAGAGACCAAGAGTGGGTAGACTCACAGAGGAGAGGGTAAGCAACCATAAATATTTGAATTGTAAGATGCTTAACATCAACTAAAAATTTTAAATGAAAATGGTAAATGTAGAGAAAAAGCCAATGTTGTCAAATCCATGATATGAAAATATTTTTTATATAGAAACTTAAAGCATAAGAAACTTAAAAGCCTGGAAAATGTTTTGGGTGTATGTAATGGAAGTTGAGTCTTCAAAATGACACAAAATTTCAGAATTTTTAAAATCAAGATTTCCAATTTCTAAGCCAGTTTTGTCTGTAGATCTCATCTAAACAATCATACTGTGAACTAAAATGTTGCAAGATAATTTGATTGCTGATTAATATTTGTTCCTATAAATACTGAATTTCTGGTTTTGCAAAACTTTGAACTTAGCAAGCCACAAAATGTGCAGAGAAAACAGGAACAATACAAAGGTGCTTTAATGACGGTTTTTTGAAGGTTGAAGTAGAAAAATGATTGTTGCAGCAGAAGTAAAATTTTCCACTTCAATCTTTTGAATAAGATAATGAATGTTGCCTGCAGAGATCATACATGAGACACCTGCTTTGTCAGAGGACAGGGTTGTTAGGCAGAAATTCTCATGCCAGATGTATTTGTCTCACCAAATGAAAGTACTCTGTAAATCAAAAGATACTGGTATGTGTTTTCCCCTCACCTTCTCATTTATGTTCCTTGAGTTAATGCAAAAGGTATCCAGAATGAGCCAAGAATTAATTGGTGTATTTTAATGCAAAGAAAGGCTTGACATTGAATTGATATGACCAACAGCAAGGGCATGTAATTTCACTTTTTGTCTCTGCTTCCTCCTCTCTCGAATTGGCAGGTACCGTAACCAGAGAAGAGCACCACAGCAGCGGCAGGCAAAACCTGCAGCTGTTCCAAATAGTGATGCTGTTCTGAACTGCCCTGCCTGCATGACAACACTATGCCTGGACTGCCAGAGGTAACAGCAGTGAACAATAAGGGGTCTTTTTGTAATTTCTTTTTCTTGGTCAGTAGTATTGTTAGTATATTTAGTTTGATGTATGGATTTTTATCAACTCTGTCTTGCAAGGTGGCCCTAGTAACGAGAAGGCAGGTAGATGTGAGTCAGATTTAGGGTTAGATGCTGGTTTGTTCAAGAGTGATGATCAGTTTAACCTGCAGTGTGGAGATGGGGAAGAACAGGGTAGAATGTTAGCATAGTGGAGTAGGTAAAATTTTTAAAAAATAATAGTTGTGGAGACTCAACAGGCATTTCAGGCAGACTGGGGATTTTAGAGATACTTATCTATATGTATTTTGGCTTGATGTTTAGAGGCATAAAGCTGGTTTAGGTTATTTTTGTCTAAAAATGTTTTAGTAAAGGAGGATTAAGCAAAATAAAGATAGTGTGTTCTTGCTTGGTTTGAGTCTCAGCAGTTAGGGTTTTGAGTGCAGTTACATTTAAAAGTGCCAGGAAGGTATTTAGGTGAGAGTCCACAGTGTGTTTTGCTACTCTTCAGTATCTGACTGCATTGCAGGCCTAGTTAGTGCTGCTAACCCGTGCTAAGGAAAGGACTCTAGAACTGGGAGTAAAGTAGAAAGAAATCTTCTGAAATGAGGAATAAAATAACCTGTCATTTATTGAGTATTTTTGGTGATAGAGGATGAAATTCCACAGCAGCCTGAAGTCATCTAAATGCTGGGTGTTGTTTTTCTCTGTTTTCGCTTTGCTGGCTCTGGTACTCTTTGACTTTTTCCGTACTTAAGTATTCCAGTTTGCTAAGCTAACAGAAAACTATATTTTTATTGTCAGACTGGTCTTTCCTGGGTTTAATCCACTGCAGTAGCTCAGCACAGTGTCATACAAGCAGTAAGCCAGCAGAATTCGAGATTGGACTTCTGCAGCTAGTGTTGTATTCGTTCAGGCTACTGTAAAATTGCAGCCTGAGGGACATTGTGTTAAATTCAACTACAGTACTGAATTTTGCTACATGCTTCAGATATACAGTTGTCAAGACTGATGACAGCTGAAATTTTATGTTTTATTATAGACATGCTGCTTCTAGCATGATATGTCCATGATATTATTTATAAATAAGGAATTTCAGACTTGCATGACATTGTAGGATGTCAGTGCCAGTAGATGAGTCATTTACACTCACAGTTTCCTGATCTTTTACTGTTACGAGGTATATGTAGCAATGCATAATTCTGCAGTACCAATACCATTGTACTCCAGGGCGTTTCTTTCAGCAACAGACAGTATTTTTTAAAAATGCCTTCAAAAACAACAGATGGCTGCAATTCTATGTTTTTATTATTTTTGTAGCTGTGACTTCTGTTTATAAAATTCCTACTTATTTGGCTTTCAGCCCTTTGGCATGTTACTTCGTATCTTTAATCCCGTATTCAGTGATGGTAACAGATTTCTTGGAAGCAGAGTTGTATGAATGGTATGACTTGCATTTTCTCCCCTTCTCCATAGACACGAATCTTACAAAACACAGTACAGAGCAATGTTTGTGATGAACTGCGTTGTTAACAAAGAGGAAATACTGAAATACAGAAAGAAGGTAAAGAGAAGAAGTAAGAAAATTAGGCACAGCAAAGAAATTGGCTCCATACAATCAAATGAAGAAGAGGAGGAAATATATCATCCAGTATTATGTACTGAATGCTCAACTGAAGTAGCAGTAATGGATAAAGATGAAGTTTTTCATTTCTTCAATGTTCTGGCCAGCCACTCCTAATGTGGAAATGCAGGGGGAAAAATCCTGTGTGTTTTTAAGAGTGTGGGAAGTGTTAGAAATGCAGGCACACTTGCCTTTTTGAAAATGTGGTCTTATAAATGTGCATTTTCATCTGAGAACTTTATAATGGTTGGACTTTTTGCAAAGTTTATAAAAGGCATACATTTAACTGCGTGTATATGAGAGCAATATTCATTCCCACCATCGGGCGGTTGTCATTGGGTTGTCATTGGGGATTAAATATTTTGTAAATACCATGTAAGATCTGTATATTACGATCTTTCTCTGTATATATACTATCCATTCATGATCTCAGTGTGTATTAGAATGGCTTCTTGGAATAAACACTTTATAGTAACTGATTTTCCATAGCTGCATTGGTTATTTTCTAGCAAGGGATAAACAACATTCAGTCAGAATGTTTGATGTCATTAGGCTGTTCTTGGTAGATTTGCACATGTGGTCTGTGTTACAGTTTTACCCTGGCAGGCAACTAGGCCCCACAACTGCTTGCTCACTCCCCCCAACCCCTCCCCCAGTGGGGAGGAAAATTTGGACCTGCAAACCCACAGTAAGAGGAGCCCACACTAAAGCAGGTGCTCTGATAAAACTTGTGACCCCGTGGCAGGCCCATGTTGGAGCAGGCTGTGCCGGAAGGACTGCACTCTGGAAAAATGACCCACAAAGGAACAGTTTGGGAAGAAGTGTTGCCTGTGGGATGGACTCACGTTAGAGAAGTCTCTTGTGGGAGGTACCCCACACTGGAGCAGGGGAAGGACTTCTCCCGTACCAGTGGCAGGAACAATGGGTGGTGAACTGACCATAACCGCCATTCCCCGTCTCCCTGCACTTCTGGTGGGGGAGGAAGTAGAGCCCAAGAAGCGAGGCCAGTTAGGGGAAAGTTAGATTTATTGTACTTCTCATTAGCCTGCTCTGATTTTGCTAGTAATAAATTCAGTTAATATCCCCAAGTTCAGTGTGATTTTCCCATGATGGTATTTGGTGAGTGAGCTCTCCCAATGCTTTAGTCATGGACCTTTGTATGTGTTTCCTCTGTCCATTTGCAGAGGGGAGAGACAGAGCAGCTTTGCTGGCTATCTGGTGTCCAGCCAGGGTCAATCCACTGCAACAACACAAGTGCTCACCACCTGCTGACCGAGAGCCAGCTTGTCCTTGAACAGTGATCGTCTGCCTTCCAGGTAACTCCCCCAGTCTATATACTGGGCATGATATTCTAGGGTATGGAATATCCCTTTGGCCAATTTGGTCACTTGTCCTGGCCAGGCTCCCTCCCAGTTTTTTGTGGCTNCTGCTTTATAAGCAATATATGCTGTTTGCAGGCCTTCAGTGGAGCAGCGAAGTTTGGGTGAATGCTATGGTTGGAAATGCAGATCAGTGTAAGTCAACGTCTGATTACAGATGCCCTGTACTGCCACACAGAGGTGTGTGGTTTGTTTTGTTTTTCTCAGATAGGGTGAATTGCACAGTGTTGTATACTTACCCTGCTGCCTTGCACATCAAAACATTGCAAAGGCAGAGAAGTTTGCATTGTGCTTTGATTCATGTACCCATCACCTCAGGCTTCGATGCCCAGTGCCCAGTGGGTCTTGGCAACTTAAGCTAGTACAGAAGGTATTCCCAGCAATGCCTACTACACTAATACTGTGCTATTCATCTTCTAGATATAACAGGTATAATTCCTAAGGAACTCATGTATAAATAGACTACAAGGGACAACGATGACAATGTATATATAGTTAACAATATTGTAAATATTTTAAGTAGGATGTGGGAACAGTTTTTAGATTAGTCCTTGCTGTTGAGTGTTACTAGCTCATTAAATTTTTTCCAAGCCTCTTGGTATTGGGTGTGTCTCTTAAAGCTCTAACTCTGGCTCGGTAACTCCGGAAAAACTGCTTAAAACGTGACCCGAGGACCTGCAACTCCGTGGAGAAAAGGGAAAAGACTGCCTGCCCGCTCCTCGCTGCGGGGCGGCCCGGGAACCGCCGGGGCCCCGCTCCGGCCCGGCCTCGGCGGCGGCGGCGCCTTTCCCCGGCGGGGCCGGGCGGGGCT
>VYZP01010459.1:66688-81838 GCA_013400635.1 Hypocryptadius cinnamomeus | reverse complement strand
TGTTGTATTCGTTCAGGCTACTGTAAAATTGCAGCCTGAGGGACATTGTGTTAAATTCAACTACAGTACTGAATTTTGCTACATACTTCAGATATACAGTTGTCAAGACTGATGACAGCTGAAATTTTATGTTTTATTATAGACATGCTGCTTCTAGCATGATATGTCCATGATATTATTTATAAATAAGGAATTTCAGACTTGCATGACATTGTAGGATGTCAGTGCCAGTAGATGAGTCATTTACACTCACAGTTTCCTGATCTTTTACTGTTATGAGGTATATGGAGCAATGCATAATTCTGCAGTACCAATACCATTGTACTCCAGGGCGTTTCTTTCAGCAACAGACAGTATTTTTTAAAAATGCCTTCAAAAACAACAGATGGCTGCAATTCTATGTTTTTATTATTTTTGTAGCTGTGACTTCTGTTTATAAAATTCCTACTTATTTGGCTTTCAGCCCTTTGGCATGTTACTTCGTATCTTTAATCCCGTATTCAGTGATGGTAACAGATTTCTTGGAAGCAGAGTTGTATGAATGGTATGACTTGCATTTTCTCCCCTTCTCCATAGACACGAATCTTACAAAACACAGTACAGAGCAATGTTTGTGATGAACTGCGTTGTTAACAAAGAGGAAATACTGAAATACAGAAAGAAGGTAAAGAGAAGAAGTAAGAAAATTAGGCACAGCAAAGAAATTGGCTCCATACAATCAAATGAAGAAGAGGAGGAAATATATCATCCAGTATTATGTACTGAATGCTCAACTGAAGTAGCAGTAATGGATAAAGATGAAGTTTTTCATTTCTTCAATGTTCTGGCCAGCCACTCCTAATGTGGAAATGCAGGGGGAAAAATCCTGTGTGTTTTTAAGAGTGTGGGAAGTGTTAGAAATGCAGGCACACTTGCCTTTTTGAAAATGTGGTCTTATAAATGTGCATTTTCATCTGAGAACTTTATAATGGTTGGACTTTTTGCAAAGTTTATAAAAGGCATACATTTAACTGCGTGTATATGAGAGCAATATTCATTCCCACCATCGGGCGGTTGTCATTGGGTTGTCATTGGGGATTAAATATTTTGTAAATACCATGTAAGATCTGTATATTACGATCTTTCTCTGTATATATACTATCCATTCATGATCTCAGTGTGTATTAGAATGGCTTCTTGGAATAAACACTTTATAGTAACTGATTTTCCATAGCTGCATTGGTTATTTTCTAGCAAGGGATAAACAACATTCAGTCAGAATGTTTGATGTCATTAGGCTGTTCTTGGTAGATTTGCACATGTGGTCTGTGTTACAGTTTTACCCTGGCAGGCAACTAGGCCCCACAACTGCTTGCTCACTCCCCCCAACCCCTCCCCCAGTGGGGAGGAAAATTTGGACCTGCAAACCCACAGTAAGAGGAGCCCACACTAAAGCAGGTGCTCTGATAAAACTTGTGACCCCGTGGCAGGCCCATGTTGGAGCAGGCTGTGCCGGAAGGACTGCACTCTGGAAAAATGACCCACAAAGGAACAGTTTGGGAAGAAGTGTTGCCTGTGGGATGGACTCACGTTAGAGAAGTCTCTTGTGGGAGGTACCCCACACTGGAGCAGGGGAAGGACTTCTCCCGTACCAGTGGCAGGAACAATGGGTGGTGAACTGACCATAACCGCCATTCCCCGTCTCCCTGCACTTCTGGTGGGGGAGGAAGTAGAGCCCAAGAAGCGAGGCCAGTTAGGGGAAAGTTAGATTTATTGTACTTCTCATTAGCCTGCTCTGATTTTGCTAGTAATAAATTCAGTTAATATCCCCAAGTTCAGTGTGATTTTCCCATGATGGTATTTGGTGAGTGAGCTCTCCCAATGCTTTAGTCATGGACCTTTGTATGTGTTTCCTCTGTCCATTTGCAGAGGGGAGAGACAGAGCAGCTTTGCTGGCTATCTGGTGTCCAGCCAGGGTCAATCCACTGCAACAACACAAGTGCTCACCACCTGCTGACCGAGAGCCAGCTTGTCCTTGAACAGTGATCGTCTGCCTTCCAGGTAACTCCCCCAGTCTATATACTGGGCATGATATTCTAGGGTATGGAATATCCCTTTGGCCAATTTGGTCACTTGTCCTGGCCAGGCTCCCTCCCAGTTTTTTGTGGCTCTCCTCACTGGCAGAGCATGAGACACTGAAAAGTCCGTGACTTAGGATAAGTCAAGTAATACTTAGTGTTTTGCCAGTGAGCAGGGTCAGAGAGACAGACACAGACACCAACTTAAGGAACAGTGTAATTTACTGTAATGCAAAACTGCAAAGAATCACAAAAGGATAGGCTATGCAATATACATAATCCTTAGCAGAGAATTACAAAAGGATAAGATTAGCAATGCACCTAATTGTTACTATAGAAGAATGCCTACAGTGATTAAGACAGATAGCTCACTAGTTACCCTAATGCTTGACCATAATCGAAGTCCTCAAAACATCAACTGTGGGGAGAAGCTGTCACAGCAAAGGACTGGAAAACCATGTAACAGAACTCCAGTGGTGTGTCCACCTTGCAGGCCTCCAGGCTCCCCAGCTTTGCTGTGAAAACAGCCCAGATTTTATACTGTTAAACAAACAAGCCAACATAATTTCTAATTACATTCTTCTATTGGCTTTTCCCTAAAGCCTCACCAGGGCTCCAGGAGGAACCAAGGGAGTTGTCTTTGATCCTATACACCCCTAATAAGGCCTTCCCAGGTTTCTAGATATGGAAAGGTAAACACATGCTTTGCAAATAAATGAATACATATAACAATGCTTTATTAATGAGCGAATATATACATAACTTTTGGCTGGAATGTTCATCTAGAGGTTAACTTTGGCTCAGGGGCTGTTGTTTGGGCCTTAGTAGTTAACGTAGCAACAACCAAAACATCATGGTGTTCATGAGAACATTATTCTCAGACTAAATCCAAGTTACTGACAAGAATATGAACTCCGTCCCAGCCAAAACCAGGACACTCTGATAAAGAAGGAATTGTCATGGTATTTGGATTTTTGGTTCATTAAGATGTCAAAAAATTGAAACTTTTCTTTATACAGAATGGAAGATGAGCTTATACTGATTTTGCTGGCATGGACTGTTCTGCCACTGATCATGTAAATCAACATGCCTAGTAATACAGCTAAATGTTGTACATTTAAACATGTATATTTACATGTAGATAGTAGAAGAAAGTACTGGACTTTATTGTTGTTTTTCCTTATGATTATACATTTTATGAAGAAATTTATAGTCAGATCTATTACCATAGAACTAGTTTGCTTTTTCTGTTTATTTAGTACATTTACAGCTTCTTTACACAAAGAGCTTCTGTACTTGGTATTTATGTCTATGAAGCCACTGTATTGTTAATTCTGGATCCTTCTCTGTCTTCATTCAGGTGTGTGCCCTAGAGGCAAACTCTTACTTTTTATTTGTAACATCTCTTACAGCCTGATATTTTTTAACCGTACCTTGAACAAGGGTCTGTCTGAAAAATAAATCTTATCTTTGTGTTTTTTCTTGTAATAGTACTAGGAATAACTAGTTATATGTGCTTTAAGGAATTGTCAGAAATATTTGAACTTAGGAGGTAGAAACCTGAATAACATCTTTTGTGCCTTAGATGATAATAAAATTTTGTAACTCTTTGGTTACCTTTTGTAGTCCCTGGTGTGGTATTTTACTGATCTACACACACTCATTCTATGCTGTTACATGAGATTAGGAAGAAATAAACATGCTGGTTCTGCTGTCAGGATTACATAACAAAACCACAGAATTACAATTTTCAAATCAGCAAAAACTTAACCTCTGCTTGATGAAGTAGAGAACTGTTGATGCAGCTGCTGAACACATGGTTGGTCAGTATGATGTGCCTTCCTCTGCATATGCAACCTAGGAACAAAATGGAACTTTACTGGTTCTGAGGCTTGGGGTATGTGTGAGACAAGGTTTCAATCTCATCTTTGCTACTACCTACATTCAGACTCCAGTGAAGTATCTAACTTGCAGTATCAGATAGCTGTGGGATCATGTGAAGTGGGATAAGTTCTTACTGTGTGCCATGAGCCAAGAGGTGTGCACAGGAAATTTTGAATATATGAAGAACTGTTTCATGGTAGAAGTGTGGAGGAATACATGTAATAGGGAATATGGTCTGTGCTCTGGAGCATGCTGGCCTTGATTTACTTCTCTTTACATTCCAGATGGAACAGAAAGGCTCTCTGTAATGTCAGGTTAAGGATGTTTGCATTGACCTGCTGGAAACATGAGCACGTGAGAATGTAGTTCAAGGGCTCAAGTGTCGATGCAAGTGGTATCAGGAAAAACAATTACATGATGACAGTCCCTAAGCAGGGGTAGAATGGAGCTGGTGAAGGAGGGGAAACTGTACAGAGGAATAATGTCCATTTCCATAAGGGGCTAACTAGCAAAAAAACTCTCATGAGTATGCACCATACCAAAAAAGTGTAAGGGGCCACCTACCTAGTGGGTTAGGGCAGATGTATGAGATTGTGAAGTTGGCATACCTCTAGGCATTACCTTTCCTCTCATCCCAGGTCCTTTATTGCTGCTGCATTTTGCTTGCCTTACTACTTGAATTGCAGAGCTTTTTGTTAGGGATCACAGGAACAGAGAGGACTGGACCTGTTTTCTCCATGTTGGTACCACTCCTGCAGCTTTGAATGGGAATAATGCTTTAGTTGTGCCGAATACCCCACTTGTCCTTGAACTTTGGACATGTTTATACAGAAAGGCACCTTTCATGATTACCACTGTTTACTCAAGCAGCAACATCAACACTCCTCCAGCAGTGACTGCAACAAGCAACAGCAGACTTGGATAGTGGCTACAGCTCCCATAGGCAGTTATGTCAGGGTATTAATTCTCCTGGTGTTGAAATAAATCTGCATAGATAAGGTGTGTCTAAATGTCTTCAGGGTGGATCAAATCCCATTTCAAATTCCTGTCACACAAAATAGTACACGCTTAAGTTTTCTTTGCCAGCTGCTTTTCTTTTTCACAGTTATCTCCTGGTCTTGCAGTTGAATTTTGCAGCTGTATAAGTAACTCAAATGTGCATTCTCCTATGGTTGTACTTCCTTATTTTTCATTGTATAAATAGCACAGGTGAAGGTAGGGGTGGGACACTACAAGGACAGAATCACACTGCTCAGTGACATAATTGCAAGTTGATTTACTAAGCAGAGTAAGTATAGTGGGTCAATTCCACTTTCCAATCTATGCTGTGCACACTTGGAATGTGTGGTCTGGACCAATGGCCTGGACCCAGGGCCTGGAAGTTTCACCACACACTCTGCTCATGTAAGGTGCCTGATGATTGTGCAGATCCCCTTTCAGTGGATTTTCAACCCGTGCCTTCTACAGTGCCAGCATAAGCTGGCAAGGGTTTTCCTAATCACATAGTCCCAAACCAGTATTTGGGAATCGCTGGTTTCTGGCTCAGAGTGCCTTAGGGTAGTGCAACGTTACAACAGTCACAGTAAACAGCTGATTCATCAACTGTTTTTCCTAGTCACATGGATTAATCTCGCCAAAGCTGGCCTATCTTAAGGTCGCATTTATCTGAACCACGTTTTTGGGTGAGCTTTACCCTCCGACAGCTGAACGAAGTTGAAGACTCGTGCAGATCATTTTTAACACGTCTCCCTTAGGCCCGGCCAAGCACAGGCCTTGGCTCTTCCGTGATTCCCAGAACGTCAATTCAGATTAAACAGGATGAGAGAAAGTAGGTTGCAGCATCATCTCCTCGGTGTGACCCGGCCCGGGAGGTTACCAGGTTCAGAGTCAGCCGTATAATTTAATCAGATCGGGCCCGATGTCGGCGTTCAGCGGGGAGAACCGGGGAGNGGGGAGCGGGGCCGGGCCGGGAGGGGAGCGGGGCCGGGCCGGGCCGGGCCGGGGGCAGCCGGCCTGAGGCGCCGAGCGTGGCCAGAGCCCACGGCGGCCGGAGGAGCGGCAGTCTCCGCCTGGGACTGAGGCTTGACCTCTCCTTGCTGGCGGGGACTCAGCTCCTCACCCTTCCAAACTAACATCCTGCCCGGGCTGGGCATAAACCTCGCTGTGCTGTTTGGCGTGCTGTGTCCGGGCGTCTGGCAGCCCTGTCCGTTTCTCCTCCGGCATAAGTTTATATCTTTGGAGTTATGGTAGTTCTGTCTTTTGCACTGAAATCCCGACCTTTCTGTTTAGGATAAGTGTTTTTAGTGTTTTCTTTTGTATTTTGCCTAGAGGAAAGTAAATGTGCACGCTGCAAAACCTTGCAAAACCTAGGCTTTCATGCTGCTTTGTCACATGGCTTTTATTACATGGATATTTAATCCTCGAGCTGGTAAGTTTGCTTGGCTGTTTTAGAGTGGAAGAACTTGATAGATGCTCATGTAAAGGTGTCTCTATAAAGACTGTTTATAGGTTTGGTTCTTTACCTGGCCCTTTCGTACAGGCAGTGCATTTTCTTAAGTATTACTGTGGCATCACAAGTATTTTTCTCTGATTTTTTGATCTTGACTTAAAGTGATGTCTCAGTATGAGTGACCCTGAGCCATCTCCAGTTAATGCTGAGCAGTAGAGAGAGAAATGAGTTAAAACATTAACATAGAGAAGGGTATAAGCAGTAGCAAGAAGCTGCTTTTACTGAGATTCTGCTTAGTTTTGTAAAGAAACTCACATTTGTTACGTAAAAGTGGTTGCCCAAGTTACAGCGGTGTGATCAGTCTTTTTTTTTTCCTGTGTCAAGTCAGTAGAAATGGTAGAAATGGAGATTACTGGAAAAGAGAAGTAGTAAGTTTTATAGACTTACTGTGCACAATTGTTCAGGTAGAGGTTCTTATGTTGTATTCCATGTTAACGTACCTTCTTCCTTTTATGCCATGCCCAGTATCACTGAGGAAACCTAATTTTTGTTTTCCCTGCAATTATATTAGTCACGAGTACTTTTTTTCCTTTTTACCTTGTGCAAAATATTTAAGTAAATGAAAGCATGTGCACTTTTACTTTCATAGAATGTGTATATTATAATTGCCACATAACGTACAAATGTAAAGAGTGGCACAAGCATCACTTCTGACCTCAGATCAGCACAAATGGCTTTTGTCCTCAAACTGGAAGCTTTGGCTCTAGGTGGGTCATGTCTTCCAGGTGCTGTATGGATGCAGTGCGGACACAGTGGCCTTGGGAACTAATGGTGCATGGCTATGTGCTCCACTGTCAGAAGTGAGCACTGATATGGAAATGTGGATTTATGAGTTGACCTTCATTTTATTATCTCTTACTGTATAATCCTCTGGGACTATAAATACACCAAGCAGCTCTAATAGGCACACCTCACAGCTCTGCTGTGCCGTGGGCGAGTCGGGCACGGAGCGCTTGTTACGCCTGTGCTGTGCAGACTTGATCTCAGGAGAGCGCAGAGCACGCACAGCTCCTCTGGTTTCACCTGTGGAAACTGAGTGCTGCTGTCTGGCCTTATCACGCTTGTTAATCTCCAGTGTGTTTTACAGTGTTTCGGGCTAAGTTTACTGAATCTCTGCAGGTAGTTGGATGAAATCAACGGCTTTTTTAAAATTCATTTTGTGTACTTTTGAATTTCTGAAGCTTTAAGCTTTCTGAAACCATAATCTTTTAGTAATCTTGATGCCTTGTCAAGGCTGACCTAGAACAGAGGCTAGATGGAGTTAAAGAATAAAGTAGATATTTATTAAAAGGCCTCAATGGCTGCACCTTGGGCTACAAGAGCCCAGCCAGGGCTACACCCAAGATGAACCCAAAATGGCCACAAAATGGCCAACCATTCAAAAGAGAGGTCTCTCGCTTTTGTAAGTTCCGGTCCGTTAGCATATTGGAGTTAATTGTCCAGCTATAGCTTTAGTTTGTGAAGTCCCATCCTTCTTGTTTTTCTTGCTTCAGTCCACATTATTTATGCTCTTGGGCCTGAAATTTGGATCAGCTGTCCTTGGTCCCAGGCTAGAAAAGGAATTGTTTTGTCTAGCTACTCTGTGAAGAGAGCTTACCATTCCTTGATATGAAGCTCAGAACTACACACTAAAGCAGTGCAGAATCTAAAAAATATAAAAGCTGAAACCTAAGGCATCATTTCCCCCTTCTTTTTTTGTGGGAGGCTTTCCTGTCTCCCGTAATGCCAGAATTTGTTTAGATAAAGCTTCAAAAGCCCTAGAGGTTGACAAAAGTCCAACTGTACATGTACTTTATAAGCTATTGTCTTAGTTCTCTATATAAGTTTTATAAAACCTCCCTGTTAGGAGTTCAGCTAATAAAGTGGTCATCTGCAGATTTTTTAGCAGATAGCTTCACATGAAGTTTATTTTGCAGTGCAATCTCCTATAGTAAAGTACTAATGAGTGTGTTTATTTAAGTACACACCGTGACTCAAAACTATGCTGATGCTCTGAGGCATTGTGAGTGAAGTAGTTAGAAAACATCTATTGCTGTCTGCTTAAAAAGGCGGTCATCCACAAATAAGAATGGTGTTATTCTTTTTCAGTAAATCTGCTCATAGTTTTGCTTCCTTTTGTATTTTTGCGATAGTTGACTTTTTTCTGCTTGGCTGAGTGGGGCTGGCTTCTGCAAGACTTGCTCAACATCTGAGAAGATGAATGTGAGAAAGTGTGTTTTCTCAGTGCCCATTTTCTGTTCTCCATCACATTTCCCATGCTCTCGTCTGTCCTCCTGTGTCACTGACAAGGCAGTGGATAACTTGCAAGGCATCCTTTGCAGTTCAGCTGATTGCTTCTACTGGCATTCTGGTTTTCAGTGTTCAGTAGGTTCTTCTGTGGCTTATAACTGCTGAATACAGTTGATTGTGTCTGTTTCAAAAACATAATGTTATAAGGTAGTAACCACTAAAGTTTTAATGCTATGGTTTGTGATGTCTTCTGTGGTTTCTATTTCAAATGCTTTTTTCCTCAACTGTAGTTCAGATTCCATGCTAGTTTCCATTGTTGGAATGGCACTGTACACAGGCTATGTGTTCATGCCTCAGCACATCATGGCAATATTGCACTACTTTGAAATTGTGCAGTGATGAAGAACATGTTTTCAAGAAGTAACCGGGCTTTGAAATCTGGTCTACAAAGAAGAATGAACCTCTTAAGTTTTACCAAGATTTCTACTGATGTCCGAAAGACACAATTATGACTGAAGACTAGGAAATGAGATATGTAGAGCAGGGATGTGAGATGTCCCCTATGTTGTGTTCATTCCCTTTAATTTTACAAGATATGCCCTTGTATAGTAGTTTTGTCTACTTTAACATTGTGATTGTACTTTGATATCAGTATTTTCTTAACTTTGTGACAGTTTCAATATTGCACTGTGAAAGCTTTTCTTAATTGTAATTTTGAGTAATCTTAATTGCCTTCTATTTTTAATCAGAAACTCATCTTATTAAATGGGGCTTAAAGCTTTTGCTATTGTATGGTATGTATTTGCCTGGATATTTCTATTAATGCGTTTTGTAAGAAAATACATCTAGATTCATATTAGAGACATGGATATATTCGTCTAATGCTATTTACAAAAGTTAGTTTGTATGACTGAACTCAGGTGTACTGTTTGCTGTCCAAACTTTGTTCAACAGTATATTTGTGCATATCACCTAAATTTGGAATTAGCAATTATTTCAAGTTTCTGTATCCTACCTGTGGGAGGAGGGAGGGGAGATGAGGCATTGAAGCAGAGTGAAGACTGCATCCATTATGTTTGAAGTAGTGCTGCGGTTCTGGACTTTATCTGGGTGGGGGGCAAATGGACTTTTCTTTACTGGCATTGGCCCACATATGGCTTTGGGATAGCACTTTAAACCAACTGTTTTTCTAGCTACCAGTTCACTTTTACAGGATGCTTTATTATGTTCCAATGGCTATGGTTTCTGCTGATTTTCACTCAACAGTGTAATTATGTCTAGGTTTTCAAGGGGTTTTCTATTGCTGCTAGTGTTCCAAACATGTTTTCGCTACAAATGACCAAAACATAGGGATTTCAAGGGACTTGAGTTACAACTACAGCAATAAGTAGCTGAATACTTGGCTGAAGTCCTGTCTTTTTTTTAATAGGGATTTTTTTCAGTTTTGTATTCTGAAATGTAAGAGGGTGACAACTTTCCTAAGTGGACAATTTTGTTGTTGTTGTTTAAAAAATAAAAGTTAAAAAGCGGAGCTTTGATGCAAAACTTTCTTGGAGAAGTTAATGTGTTTCCAAGTGCTGCTTGCTTTTCTCAGAACTTCCCAAAAGTGATACTTGACCAAAGAACTGTGATTTTAATGGCCCAGTAATCGGTACTGTTATGTCTTTTATGCAGTGTCTGTTGACATCAGAAATTGTAGATTTACAGTGTCTATAGAGATACTGTCAGATTATTTAATTTTCTCAATTGTGTACTCGTGAGACGAGAGTGCTTTTCCCTGTATTTAAAAACTTCATATGTATTTAATTAAAAACCCCGTTGTTGTTTTGGGAACGAAAAACAGTGAGCCTTAAACTTCTTAGATGAACCTGAGCTTTCCTGAAGTTGGTAGGAGTCTCCCTCTAATTCAGTGCTTTCACTTCTTAATAACTGGCCAACAAAACATGGGTAGGTTTCTGGGGTCGTGTTTTTTGGGTTTTTTTGTGGTGTTTTGTTGTGGTTTTATTTAAATGTATCCAGAGTTGTATGTGAGCATTTTAAGTGTATACAATGGAGATAATAATAAGTTAATGTACTCTTTTTGAAGTAACATAGCATAAATCCAATCTCTCTGTGAATTAAATCAATACTTGATTGTAATGTTTCTTTGCAAACTACTACCATGATTGATAACCTCTTTTTCAGCAGCAGATAATGTTATTTGTATGAGGGTGGGAAAATCTGTTCTGTGTGGTGGCATTAGGAATGTTAAGCGTGATTTTTAATTGTGAAATGTTTTATAAAAGACCTTTGATATACTGACTTTTATTAGCTGCTTTTTGTTGTGAAAAAGAAGAGTAACCATTAATTTCCAGTTACTTGCCTTATGTTGGCTTGATTGATATCATACTTGCATTCAATTTGCTAATTTGAGTATAGCCTTTTTCAGTATTTCTTTTAATATAAATCAAGACTCTATTAGTCTTGGACAGTTCTTTTTAGATTCTGAATACTCTGTTAAAGATAGAGTAATTTCATTAATAAAAGATGATGTGTTTACTGAAGTTTAAATTTCTAGAAGAAAGTTTTTGCAGTGTGTCCTTTTGTTTAGATCGAGCTATTGAAGAAATGGTTCAAGTGATGATAATTACAAAGCAGAGATTTCTTTTTTAAAGTAGGGATATTGGTAGGGATTTAATTAATCATTACATTTGAATAATAATAAGTGAATCAGAAGGTTACCAAGTGGTTTTCCCACTGCAGTCTGCCTTATTATCGTATCATCTGGGGGGTCATATCCTCTATCATAGAACCTTAATTTTTTTTTGTGCAAGCTGGAGGTCAAAGGCAGTTTGAATATCATTTGGAGACAGCTGGTCAATCATGCTTTTGTTCAAACATGTTGATAACAATTGAGGCATTAGTAATTTAGATAAAATTGGAAAAAAAAATTATGAGAAATGAAAAAAAAATTACCCGAGAGACATGAAAGTAGCTGTATGTTAATCTTTCAACAGTAATAGCTCTTGGAGTTTAGATTGCATCATTAGAAATAAGCATTTAAAAATGCATTAGGTGTGTCATATAGCAGAAGTGATAATTCCAGTTGGTGAGGCAGCAGACTGAGCCAGGGCGACTCCCTGTGCTGGAGGCCCTGGGGCTCCCAGAGCCAGCTCTGCAGAGGCTCCTCGGCTGCCTCCAGGGCTGGGCACTGTACAATTATTTATTAAAAACCTTTGCAGAAGGAGCTGCTTTAACCAAAACAGGCATTGTATTGCAGAATGTTAGGCTGGAGCCAGAAACAGATCTGGGACCTGCGTAGTGTATGTATGGCTTGAATCAGTTATATCTTTTTATATACACATATATGCACAAACTCTGTTTTTTCAGTATGTGTGTGTGTGTATATATATGTAAATACTGTTTATTTCTTGTAAAAAATTATTATGTAGCAAATAGTTTGGAGATAGAGGCAGTGGATTTTTTTTTCTGGTTTCATCCCTAAGAAGGAAAACACCAGAGAATCCTAAAGTGAGACTTCCTTTACAAAATTTTGTAAGAAGTATATTTTGTATATCCATCAATATTAAAAGCAAGTAGGTGTGAAAGGAGCATAGCACTGCAGAGGGGAATCTTGGGTGATAGATGGGCATTGTATTACTGCAGACTGGTGTGATGTGAAGCATTGCCTTGTTCCATTCAGGTGAAGAAATGAAGTACTATTATAAATGCTGAAGAAGGGGTACTTGGTGTTGACTAACAACAAATAAATGTTATATCAAGGTGAAGAGTCACTACTTGAAGAGAATTGGGTACCTTGGGCTGTGCACAAGGATGTGGACAGAGCAGCCATCCTGCTCCGGTAAAATACCAGAGCTGTGGACTCTGGAATTGGCACCCCGATAAAGGTTTTCTGTGCCAGAAATTCCGTGCACCTGCTTATTTGCTCATGTCTTCTACAACTGCTGTTCTAGGAAGACAGTTTTTCACCACTAGCTGACATATTATCCTGTTACCAGTGTGGTGCTTTTGTCTTTTTCTGGTTTTTTTTTTCAGGCAAAAGGAAGCTAAAACCTTTATGCATTGTTTCTCTGTTTGATCTGCTAGGTCAGCCTTAAACAGTAGTCATCACTGAACACAATAGCTGCTGTCTTTTCTGCCTTTTGTTTGTGTAGTGATGACTTAAGAAGAAAATCTGGCATCATATCCCAGAGCTGGATTTGCCCTTGTAATGAAGAGAGATGAATACCTAGGTCTGGTCTAGATTCCAGTGTAGGATTTGGGCAGAAATCCCTCTGCTTTTCATAACCTTCATTGCATCACCACAAGATTCTCAATCCATGTTAACTAGCACGGCATGATGGAACACAAGGAAGTTATGAGGGTATGAAGAACTCTTTCTGAGAGTTTAGCTGGATAAGAGTTGAACAGGCCTTGATGTAAACCTTAGTAAAACAGTGATCTAATTTTAAAGTAAAAGATCTATCACATCGTTGGAACTAATAGGTGATCAACACTTTGATCACCTGTTGTATGATGTCTTTTATTTATGCCCATATCTGCAGGTGGAGTTGTCTCAGTATGTCTTGCATTTTGTGTTCTCTGCAATTTGAGATGGATAGCATATCTCAGGCCCAGATTTTATGACAAGAAGATGCACTATATAACCCACAAAAGAACCTCTCTGGGGAAAAAAATTGTCATGGCAGTGTTATTATTTGTCTTTTCTGTGAAATTTGTTTTTGTCTACTGAGGCAGAAAAATCATGTAGCTATGATCACATTGGAATTTAAACCAAAAGTCTTCTGGCCAAGGTTTACGTTCCTTTGCTGCGTCTGTAATGATTGGCAGTTGTCCTCTCTTCCAAGAAAATCTTCAAGATGTTCTTGCTGCATATACTTCAGAAAGGAAGAAATGAATGCCTCAGAACACATATCTCTATGTTGCTGTTAAGTACACACTGGTAAGGTTGTGAAATTCTGGAAGATGTCTTTGAATAATATTCTTGCTGGAATAATAGGATTATCCTGTTAGCTCATCTGAGGAGTGATCCACAGGCATGCATGCACTCTGAAGTTGAACATCTAGTTAAGACTACTGACTAGTGCTAGACTGCTTACAGTGTATTATTTTGCTCATGTTATGTCACCAGCTCAGAGTAAGCATTTTTGAGAGAAAGCCTCCTGTGCCACATCCCAGGATCCAAGAAGTTTATATACTTAGGTAATACTTCCTGAATTTTAATCAGAATTAGCAAATCGTTCCCAAACTCAGAATAGGATTAGTGGATGATTTTTTGTTAGACTTGTTTTAAAAAAAATCTTCAAAACCCTTTCTGTGTTGTAGAGTATTTCAGTAGGTTGGACAAAAAAAGTAGTGCTCAGCTCAGTATGGCTGAGGATAAAATGTGCAGTCTGTTTGTCTTAGACCACAAAGAGGGACCGTTGAACTCTTGATTTTCTAATCAAATGGAAAGGTTGACTTCACTGGAAAGGGATCAAGGGACTATATGTACCCAGAGAACAAGTGACAACTTCCGTGGACTGCGGACATGAGGCTTTCTGGGTCAGGACACAGCTGCAGGGTCTGCCTGCACAATGTGATGGTGCCTAATGCTGAGATCAGAAGTCCCTGCAGAAGGACTTGTGCCACTTCTCTGCATTTCCTTGAAAAGAGAGTTATATTAAGCTATGCTTACATTGAAAAAATTTCAAGTGTTTGTGAGGAATCACGAAGAAGTTGAAGTAAAGCATGCCAGCTCTGGTCTCTGCTTTGTGCTGTGTGGTGTGAGGCAGACAGCCTGTAGGTATCTGCATGACATCTTGGGTTTCCATACTGCCTCTGCTCAATGTCTTGTGCACATGTGAGCACAAATGTTCTGTCTTGTGCTTTTTGAAAAATCTTAAGGCTTGTTCAAAAGGGTGGCAAGTGTAGTTCAAGTTTGTTCCTCCTTTGCCTAGTGACTGCAATCTGGGGAGCAGGTGCAATTACACTGATTGGTAATCTCTAATTTGACAGATGATGACTCGTTCCTTTTGAAACCAGTGTATACACGTCCCATGATATACCAATGATATGGATATCTCTACTTGCTGCAAGAAGCAGTCTTGCTGAAAAAGCCTCTTTTGTCTGACATTTCATCAACATTGGAACTCTCCATAAAGTTATTGATAAATTGTGCATTGCACAATTGTGCAATTGGATTGTGCATTAAACTTGTTTCAACCACTGTATGCTTTCTTAAATAGTTTCAGGCCCAGACAGGACAGCAGACATGCCAAGGAAACAGGGATGAGAGAAACAGAAATCTATCCATGCCCATTTTATTTCACCTGCTGAGTTACCAGGTGTGTTTTGAAGTTGGAGACTGGAGTTACCAAGGGTAAAGCATTGAATTACATTAACGAAGGAAAACAAGAGCTGGAAAGTATCAGTTGTGATACTGTGGTGAGGGTCTGCTCTGTGAGGGTGAATTTTTTTTTTTTTTTTTAA